>PVJO010018195.1:0-37126 GCA_004026905.1 Hystrix cristata | reverse complement strand
TAGATTAATAGCTGAATACCAGATGCTTGCTGCTTGTTTTAGCAACAAAAACCACATATATATATATATATACACCTGCAAATTGAAGTCACCACCAGACTAAGTTTCTGATGATCTAATGTTATTATTCAAGATCCATTTATATTCTGCACAGCCAAATAAACAAGTTAAATGGCGACTTCTTCTTTCAGGTCTAAAAGAGCATTATTAGACCTGGTAATCCAAACAGAGTTCAGGAGTTTGTGGGGGGGGGGGTGTTGCAGTTTTGGTTAATAGAGAAAACTCTAGTGGCTTCCCTTTGGCCATGTCTGACCTAATAGCTCTCACTCCATGACAGCAAATATTCAGCCACTAAAATCCTTTATTCTATAAGCATATGTTTATAGTTGTATATAGGTGATACTTTAAGTCACCCTTTTACTATTCAGTGTCATGGACAATCGTAGTCTCTTTTGCCACTGGAAACAGGATTATTAATGCCTCTACATCTAATCATATCAGAACTTCTGAAATTTGTAGAACAATATCAAATAATCTAACATATATATATATATATATATATATATATATATATATATATATGTATTTGAGTCTGAAGAAGAAAAGAGAAATAAGGTAGAGGAAACATTTGAAGAGATTATGTCAAATATCTTTCCAAAATTGACCCCCAAAATCAGCCTATAGATTCAAGAAGTTGAGTGGGCCCAACACAGGATAAACACAAAGAAATTCACAAACACACACATCATATCAAGTTACTGAAAATACAAAATAAAGGCAAATCTTAAAGAGAACCAGAAGGAAACATGCCTATCACATACAGAATTATATTGCTGGTTGACCTAACCAAAAAAATAGAAGCCAGAAACAATGAAATGACATCTACAAAGTATTTAAAGGAAAAAATATTCAAATTAGAAACTGAAATACAAGCAAAATCCAAAGAACTAAAATATTTTGTATTGCAAAACCCAGATCTTCAGAAACACATAAAGAGCACCAGAAATGGTAATTATCTTGGTAAGTAAAAAGCCTTTTTTCATTTAAAAAAAAAAAAAACTTCACGAAGAATACAGAGTATCCTAAATTTTTTAGAGCAGCGTTATGTTTTAATAAATGTCAAAGGTATAAATATTACAAACTTATGAAAAATGGATAGAAAGAACTGATTTAAACTTGAATGTTTACTTAATGTAGTGAATTTTAATTTTTAAGCTTTTATAGGTAACAATTTCTACATTGATGAGTAGAGAGGTATCCTGGTTAGCCATAACAGTCACCTAATTTCCACTAATCTTTTTTCTGAGGGTCATTTAAGGAAAAGCAAAGACATTTTTAGGTCATGCATAGCTATCATGTATATGTCACATAACTACCAAAACATTGTCCTTGGATGCTCTTGAGACCAGGGCTACAAAAAGTCACTGGCCTTTTGCCACTGAGCAACAGCTGATGAAAATATTGTAAACTCCAGATTCGACCAGGACAAGGCACAGCAGAACATGTTGGTTATGCTGAATTTGATAAGAAACACTAATGACATTTTAAATTTGGGGGGGGTTCTGGGAATCGAACTCAGGGCCTTGCACTTGCTAGGCAAGCACTCTACCACTTAAGCTAGATCCTTGACCACTAATATCTTAAATTTTTATATAACTAACCTTTAAACTAACATTTTTATAAATGTACAGCATTTACCCTGTGCTACTAAAACTTAAAACTGCACTAAAAATTACATGCTCAGTCAACTTAAAATATTTCAAGCAAATAATAATAGCGATATATTAAGAATTTTAGAGTATATGTAAAATCTAAATGTAAAAAATAAAATCACAAAAGGTAAGAAGGAACTAAGTAAAAATACACTGTTATATGGCTCTTAGTGTGTGAAATAATGAATTATTTAAAGATATATGGTGATAATATAACTTACATGTTCTAATCTATTTAGAACCACTACTTTAAGAATGATACAAAAAGACAGATAAAAATTCAAATATATGGAAAATTTTTAAAATATGATTTAATCAAAAGAAGTCAGCAATGGAGAAACAGAGAAGAAAGAACACACTGAATTTTTAAAAATTGAATACCAAGATAAGAGTCTTATTTTTATTTTCTGTGCATATACCGGTGATCAAATCTAGGAGTCACACATACAAAGTACCACTAAGCTACAATCCTAGCCCAACATAGTAGTTTTAAATGCAACCGTAACAATAATGACATGTAATGTTAATGCACAGTCCCATTAAAGTGCTCAAATTCAATGCAAAGATTATCAAGCTGGACAAAAGAAGCAAGAAAGACGTGTTACATATTTAAAAGATGGGAAGGAATATTATTTCTGTAGCATGCTCCTTAAAATGAAATATTTAGATGTCTTTTAACTTCCACATTTTGATAAAAAAATAATTGTCTGAAGAATCACTGAAGTCTTGGCGATTTTGTTGCAGTTTCCCACACCTTACATTATTAAATATGGACCCTCAAATCTTAAAAGAATGGAACACAGACCATACAAATAATAAAAACTAACGAAATGGAAAAACATAAGAAATTAAATATGTGAGAATCTTTTTATCGTATACATAATGCAGTATTACTAAACACTTTTAAAAGTTAAGTTTGAGAAGCACATTAAAATACTAATGAATTTATAATTATTGTTTATAATTACTATTATTGATCACTTTCCAATATACAATCAATAACAATATTATACAACCTTATGCACTGTAATTAACTGACAGTGTTCTGAAATTTTCCTTTTTAAAATAGAGATGTCCTACCAGAAATTTTCATCGCTAAAAAAAGTGCCACAACCAGGAAGGCTGAGTACCCCTTTGTGTCACATCTTTCTATTAGTAACTGTGTACATCTTTATGGATTAAACAACAATCTATACTTGCTGAAGGCTTCCCCACAGCCTATTTCCTAAGCTTTATTATCACAGAAATAATAGGCAGGCATCTGTAACTCAGTACCTCTAAATCCCAATTTACATCCTCTGCCTCCCACATCACTTCTCTATAGCTGCTAAAGTGGAGACTTGTCTTTCTGGACTTCTTTCTCTTCCTTACCGTCCACATCCTACCTTCCACCTCCTGTCATTTACCTCCTCAAAACTTCTTCACTCACTCCACCCTTCTCCAGTCTCACCACTACGTTTCACCATTAATGAACAGAAGAATGAGCATCCTCACTATCCTCCGCACCTACAGTCTTGTTTTCTACTTTAGAGTATATGCTACATCCTGGTCATGCAGGTGATCATAAAAAATGGCCATGTCCATTTTCCCGTTAGTCGCAATCAATTTTCTCCACTTGTTTACAAATAAAACACAACTCCTTTACACTTCCCCTCTGAGACTGCACTATTTTACTCATTGCATTCATGTCTTCTGCTATTTCAGATTCTGAGTCTGTGTATTAATTCATTTATCCTTTCAATAATACTTACTAAGTTCACATTTTGTGAAAGGTATTTTGTGCCACAGATAAAGCAGTAGTCCCTAACCTTACACACTTACAGTCTGTTAGGGAGAAAGATTTTTTTAAGAGCCTAAGTAGGCAAGTAAATAAACAAACACATAAATTAATGTAATTTTACTAAGTGATAAATATTGTGAATAGAAACAGAGCAGGGTTAGAAGGTCATAGTTTTTGAAGAAGAGGTGCTGAATTTAGAGGATAATGGGGGAGGCTGCTTTGAGGAGCAAACATAGGAGCCGCAGGTTTAACTAAGAGCTGGTGTGGGCCTGAGGCAGAAGCTGATTTCCTCTGTGGGAGGAACCAAAGGGGCTGGAGTGAGTGGATGGGGAGCACTGGGGGAGAGGTCAGAGGCTGTCAAAGACAGACCATCTAATAAAGAGTTTGAACTTTATTTTAGATGAATGGTCATTCATTCATGTAGTCCTTGTTATGATTTGGATATTAAGTGGCCCCAAAAACTCAAAATTTGAGGTTTAATCCCCAGCTGATGAGGCTACTGACAGGTGGCAGAAAAACTGTGGGAGGGGCCTAGCCGGGTGGAGTAAGTGGTCATGGCAGCAATGCCCTTACGGGGTTTTGGCCCTTCTCTCCATCTGCTTCCCAGATGCCATGAGGGGAGAAGTTTCACTCCACTGTTCTGTCCCCACCATGAGTTCTGCCTCCCCACAAGTCCAAAAACAACAGAACCAACCAACCACAGACTGAAAACTTGAGAAGCATGAGTCAAAAAAAAATTCTGCCTCCTTAGAGGTTTCCTCAGGTATTTTACCACAGCCGTGGAAGACTGACTGACATGTTTATTCACTCTACTGAACACTAAACACATACTTTTGTGTGCCTACTAAGCACGTACCAAGCAATTGTTTTGTACGTCCTGCATACAGCTATGAACACAGAAGAAAAAAAATCTTCATTACTGACTTTACATTCCAGAAGTAGGGAACAAAAAATAAATTATATAGTGCATTAGAGGAGAGGGTTATAAGTCTCAAGGAAATAAGTAGAAGAGGATAAAAGGAGTAGGAGAAAGTTTGAATGTTGGATATTTGTGATTTTAAATAGAGTGGTAAAGGGAGGATTAATCAAAATGTGATATTTGGCCAAAAAGATAAATAGACACAGAAGGAATAGAGAGGGTGAGCCATAATAATCTCTAGGAAAAGTGCATTCTACAACAATCAATGCATAAAAGTCCCAAAGAAGGACACAAGGCATGTTTGAGGAAATGCAAAAGAAAGCATGTGGATATCAAGAAGTTTTCACCTACTCACAAAGGAAATAATAAATGTGGGAAGCAGGTTTGAGAACGAGGACAAGGGAGAGTTCAGGTAGACTGAGACACCTATTAGAAATCTGAGTGGCGAGGTCAGGAATGCTTCAGATGGTGACATCTAGACTAGAAGGGGTCTTGGCAAGGGAAGTGTATTGAGAAATTGCTGAAAGATGAGGTGATTTTACAGTTTAGCTTTGATTTTGTAATTAAACTCCCAAATTGAAGTCCAACTAGACCTCAAGAATAGAATAAATATAAAATCCAAAGTATTACTCTAATGAGGAAAATGAAGATTACCATGAAAATGATTGGGAAGCTCCACATAGCTACAGAATAGAGTGGATTTTGTAAGTTACTATGGAAAACCGAATTATTAGACTACAGTCCTTGCTGTCTGTGCTTGGACTTAGCCTGCTAGAAGCCATCTTATAGTTCGTCAAAAACCACACTATTGACATTTGAGCAATCATATTTAAACTGCAAATAAAAACCTAGGAACTCTAATGTATACCACAGACAACATGCCAAGGCCTGCTCTCTAAAATGAGGTCCTCATTAACAAATTTCTCCCTAGAGATGGTCTTGCCATAAAGGTTATTATGGTATTTGAAACCATCACTCCTCTTTAGTACATAATCCCCAGAATAATTGTGATAAAGCACAAACTTCAAAATCCTTTTCCCCAGAGGGGAAAAAAAATCTTGAGAAGCTTGTGTATATGCACTGGAGGGGACCATAGAACCAGGATCACAGACAATTCCCATGACGACACTGAAAAACACAAGCATTTGATCACTACTTGTTTTTGGTTTTGTTTTGATCCATCATTTTGCCTGTTATAGGCTAGTGAAACTAATCAAGTAAAGCAGAAAATTAGTGACACTGGAAATCATGTTTGGGTAAGTGAGCAGTGATGGATTCTAATCCAACAGAAGAGAGATTGGTTTTAGACAGAATCATGGAGGATTCATCTACCGAAATAAATCCTGTGGTTTGAATGTGCCTCTAAAAGTTCGTATGTCAAAATCTGCACCCCAGGGTATGGTATTAAGAGGAGAAAACTTTGGGATTAGATCAAGAATATGATTAGTTCACTTATAAAAATGCCCCAGGGAGCTGCCTTACCTCCACCACATGAGGACATAGAAACAAAGCACCAAAACCAGAGTGTGAGCCCTCCCCAGACACCAAATCATTGACTCTTTTACTCTTGGGTTTTCTATCCTCTAAAATAATAACGATACCTAGAAGGAGAACAGCTGGGTCAAGTAGAATTTCTAGTTTTATTTTTTTGACAGAGACTCCATACTGACTTACATAGTGGTTGTACCAGTTTACAATCCAACCAACCATGCAGAAGTGGTCCTTTTTCCTAGCAGCTTCACTAGCATTTGGTTTTTTTTTGTTTGTTTGTTTTTAAATTTTATTTTAATGGTACATTTTATATGTACATAGTGATAACATTCATCATTGGGGATTTGTACCTGTACATGACATATATTGTTGCTTCTTTTTTTCCCATTCTCCTTCCCTCACCCTCTCCCCTCTCCCTATTTACAAAAGCTTTGCATCTTGAGACCACACTCTCAAGTGAAATAAATCAGACACACATGTTTAAATACCGCATAGTTTCTCTGGTGTGAGAAACTGAAGTGTGAATAAAGACTAAAATGTATTATATTAGGAAAGGGAAGGAAATGTCCAAATGGGAAAGGGAACAGGGAGGGGGAACGAAACAGAGGACAAGAGAAATAAAAAATGGAAGGAAAAAACGGAAACAAAGCTTCACTAGCATTTGTTATTGCAGCATTTGTCATTTGAATTATTGATGGTGACCATTCTTTCTGGAATGAGATGGAATCTCAGCATTGTTTTACTTTACATCTCTTGGATGACCAATGATGTTGAATATTTTTTCAGACATTTATTTGTTCTTTCTACTTCTCAATATGAGAAGTGTCTGTTCATTTCAGATGCTCATTTTTGGATTGGGTCTTTAAATTTGGGAGGTCTGATTTTTTTGAGTTCTTTGTAACTTTGAGATGTTAGTCCCTTGTCAGAGGAATAGCTATCAAAAATTTTTTCCCACTCTGTGGGTTGTCTCTTCACTCTGCTGATGGTTTCTTTTGCCATATGAAAGCTTTTTAGTAAGATGAGATCCCAGTTGTTGATTCTTTGTGATATTTCCTGGGCGGTTGGAGTTTTGGTCATAAGGTCTTTGCCTACACCTATGTCTTCAAGAGTTCTACCTATTCTATCTTCCAGCAGATTTAGTGTTTTGTTTTAATATTTAGATCTTTGATCCACTTTGATTTTAGTTTAGTGCATGGGAAAAGATATGGGTCTAGACCAATCCAAAACTGGGCAGCAGAAATGAATAGACACTTCTCAGATGAAGAAGCAGAAACAGCAGACAGACATATGAAAAAATGTTCAGCATCACTGGTCATTCGAGAGATGCAAATTAAAACAACCCTGAGATTTCACCTCACTCCACAAAGAATGGCTATTATCAACAAATCAGCCAATAACAAATGCTGGAGGGGATGTGGAGAAAAAGGAACCCTTCTCCACCATTGGTGGGAGTGTAGACTGGTACAACCGCTATGGAAGTCAGTGTGGAGATTCCTCGGGGAACTAGGACTGGAGATTCCATTTGACCCGGCTATTCCCCTTCTTGGTATCTTCCCAAGAGAATTAAAAGCATCATATCACAGTGATATATGCACACCCATGTTTATAGTGGCACAGTTTGTAATAGCTAAATCGTGGAAGCAGCCCAAATGCCCATCAACAGCAGAATGGATTAAGAAAATGTGGTATTTTTATACAATGGAGTACTACTCTGCCACAAAGAATGATAAGCTTGAGATATTCCTAGGTAAATGGATGCATCTTGAGACCATACTCTTAAGTGAAATAAGTCGGACACACATGTTTAAATACCGTATTGTTTCTCTGGTGTGAGAAACTAAAAGTTTAAATAAAGACTAAAATGTATTATATTGGGAAAGGGAAGAAAATGTCCAAATGGGAAAGGGAACAAGGGAAGGGAAAGGAACAGAGGGAGAAGAGAAATAAGAAATGGAAGGAAAAAATGGAAACAAATCTTTTGTAAATAGGGAAGGAGGAGGGGGTGAGGGGAGGGGAATGGGAAAAAAAGAAGCAACAAGATATATCATGTACAGGTACAAATCCCCAATGATGAATGTTATCACTATGTACATCTAAAATGTACCATTAAAATAAAATTTAAAAAAAAGATATGGGTCTAGTTTTAATCTTCAGAATGTGGAAAGGCAGCTTTTCTAGCACCAATTATTAAAGAGGCTATCTTTTTTCCAGTGAAGGTCTTTGGCCCCTTTGTCAAAGATAAAGTAGCAGAGGGTGTTTGGAGTTGTTTCTGCATCTTCTAGTCTGTTCCACTGATCCTCGGGTCTGTTGGTTTTGTTTTTTGTTGTTGTTGTTGTTCTTTTTGTTTGTTTTTTGCCAGTACCATGCTGTTTTTAATCACTGTAGCTTTGTAGTACAATTTCAAGTCAGGGATTGTGATGCCCCCCACCCTACTTTGTCTTTGTTGCCCAGAATTGCTTTTGCTATCCTAGATCTTTCTTGGTTCCAAATGAATTTAGGATTGTTTTCCTAATCCTGCGAGATATGCTATTGATATTTTTATTGGGATTGCATTAGATCTGTATACTAGTTTACAAAGTATGACCATTTTCACTATATTGCCTCTTCCTAAGAGCAAGGTACATCTTTCCATTTTCTGATATCCTATTCGATCTCCTTTTTTAGAGTACTGTATAGGTCTCATTGTATAGCTCTTTTACTTCCTTTGTTAGGTTAATTCCTAGGTATTTCACTTTTTTGGATACTATTGTGAAAGGTGTTGTTTTGCTGATTTCTCTTTCAGTCAGTCTGTTATTTGTGTACAAGAATGCTATTAATTTTTGAGAGCTGATTTTGTATCCAACTGAATTTGGTTATTAAATCTAGAAGTCTTTTGGTGGAATTTTTGGGGTCTTCTATGTAGAACATCATGTCATCCACAAATAATGATAATTTAACTTCTTCCTTTCCTATCCTTATTTCTTTTATTTCTTTCTCTTGTCTAACTGCTTTGGCTAATGTTTTCAGAACTATGTCAGTGATAGTGGACATCCTTGTCTTGTTCCTGATTTTAGAGTGAACGTTTTCAGTTTTTCCCCATTTAGTATGATGTTGGCTGTTGGTTTGTCCTAGATGGCTTTTATCAGATTGAGATAAAGACCATCTATTTCCATTTTCTCCAGGGTTTTTTTTTATCATAAATTGGTGGACTTTGTCAAGGAAGAGGATAAAAGACGCATGTTTTTTCTGTATCTATTGTAAAGATGATCATATGATTTTTGTCCTTGGCTCTGCTAATATGGTTTATCACATTTATTGATTTGTGTATGTTGAACCATCCCTACATCACTGGGATTAATCCTAGTAAGTCATGGTGTATAATCTTAATGATTTGCCGCATTCTGTTTGCCAGTATCTTATTAAGGATTTTTGCATCTATGTTCATTATAGGGATTGGCCTATAGTTCTCTTTTTTGGTTAGATTCTTGTCTGGTTTTGGTATTAGGGTAATGCTCACTTCCAGGAATGACTTTGGGAGTATTGCTTCTCTTTCAATTTCATTAAAGAGTTTGAGTCATAGTGGCATTAGATCTTCTCTAAATTTCTTGTGGACTTCGGCAGTGAATCAGTCAGGACCGGGGCTTTTCTTTGTTGGTAGTTTTTTTTTTCTTTTTTTTAAATTTCTTTTTTGACTGATATTGGTTTATCTAGAATTTTTATATCTCCTTGATTCAGACTTGGTAATTCATACATATCTAGGAATCTGTCCATTTCTTCTGTGTTTTCCATCTTATTAAAATAAAGAGTCTCAAAGCAGGTATTGATCTTCTAGATTTCTGCAGGATCTGTTGTGATTTCACTCTTTTCATTCCTGATTGCATGGATTTGAGTCTTTTTTTTCCCCCTTTTCTGATAAGATTGGCTAAGGGCTTGTCAATTTTATTTAATCTTTCAAAGAACCAACTCTGATTCATGGATTCTGTGTATCGTTTTCTTAGTCTCAATTACCTTACTTTCTACTCTGATCTTTATAATTTCCTCCCTTGTATGAGCTTTGGTCTTGACTTGCCCTTCTTTTTCTAGCTGCTTGAGATTCAACATTAGGTTGTTTATTTGTGCTCTCTCTGATTTGCCAATATGGGAGTTCACTACTATAAATTTCCCTCATAGGACTGCTTTCATTGCATCCCATAAGTTCCAGCATGTTGTACTGGCATTGTTGTTTAATTGTAGAAACTATTTTATTTCTTTAATTTCATCTATAACCCATTGGTTGTTCAGGAAGGTGCTCTTTAATTTCCATGTGTTTATGAAGTTTTTGTGGTTTCTTTTGCCATTTATTTCTAATTTCATTGCACTATGATCTGATGATATGCATGGGATAATTTCAATTCCCTTGCATTTACTTAAGCATGTTTAATGAGCTAGTGTGTGCTCTATTTTGGAGAACAACCCTTGTGCACCAGAGAAAAATGTCTGTTCTGATGTTGTGGGGTTGGAAATTCTGCAGATATCTACTAAGTCCATTTGTTCAAAAGTTTGGTTCAGTTCTGATATCTCTCTGTTGATTTTTTGTCTAGTTAAGTTCTCTATTTTTGACAGTAGGGTATTTTGGTCCCCCATTACGATTGTATTATTGCTTATTTGGTTTTTCATGTCCATTAATATTTGTTTTATTTAGTTGAGAGCTCTGTTATTTGGTGCATATAATTTATGTTTGTTATCTTTTCCTCTTGGATTGTTCCTTTATGAAGATGTATTGACCTTCTTAATCAATTAATCAGTCTCACTTAATCAGTCTCAATCAATTTTGGCTTGAAATCCACTTTGTCTATGAATAGAATAGCTATCCCTGCTTTTGTTTCCCAGGTTCTTTATATATTATAGTTATTAGTCCTCTGAGGAATACTAGCAAAAATATCTTCCCATTCTGTAGGTTGTCCTTTCATTCTCTGGGTTGTTTCTTTTGCTATGCAGAAGATATTTAATTTGATATGATCTCACTCATTGATTCTCAATACTAATTCCTGTGCAACCAGGATTCTGTTCAGAAAATCCTTACCTATGCCTACGATTCCAAGAATTTTATCTGTTTTGTCTTCCCACAGGTTAAGTGTTTCTGTTTTAACATTTAGTTCTTTGATTCATTTCGATTTTAGTTTAGTATGTGGCTAATACTCACAACTTAAATGAGAAAAGATTTAATTTAACTCATGATTTGGTGGATTCAGTCCATGGTCAGCAGGATCCAAGGCAGAAACATTATGGTGGAAGCAAAGATTCTTAGTTTTTAGTGCCAGGGAACAGAACAGGGTACAGTGACAGAGAAGAAGCACTCTTCCATCAATCACCCAGATGGATTCCAAAGTGAATCCTAACTGCCACATTCAGGTAGGAAGGCAAAGACTGTGAACACAAAGGTTAATAGAGAGGAACCATCGGAGGCTTTTCAGCAGGACATTGTGATCATTACAGGATTTTTATTCTGTCCCCTGTAGAGAAATTAGTCTGTAAGACAAGAATTTAAGCAAAGGATCCAGGTAGAAAATTTTACTAGCATTCTGAAGCAGAGATAAGCTTGTATTTGAATGGGGACTGTGGATAAGATGGTAAGTGCTCATCTTTGAAATAGATTATGAAAGTAATACTGATGAAAATTCCTTTAATTGGGCAAAGAGGTTAAGCTAGAAAGAAATATCAAGGATGACTTTTAAGTTTTGGATTTGTACAACTGGCACAGTGTAGGTGACATTTACTGAAGAGGAAAGAGCAGGTAAAGGAAGGGGTCAAAATTAAACACTAAGAGCTCTGTTTGTAACAAAAGCTGAGAAGTCCATTGTGCATGCAGGTGGTACTATAAAGTAGGCAATAGCTGACAGCCCTTCCCAGAGGAAGAGATGAGACAATAGATCAGAACTGGAAAATACAGCATTTTGCTCATAGTGACTCGAGGAATTTTGTTAGCCAGTTAAACGCAACCATTATTAATAATTAAATTAGATAAACTTAAAAGTAAGCAAATTGTATTAAAAAACAAACACATCGATTCCTATTTTACCATGTTTTGGTGTTATTAAACTCTTGAGATTATTTAGTCTGTTGAGCCTGTAGGAAACGTATGTCATTGCTCATCTCTTCTCATCTCCCCTCCAGTGTCATCACATTGCCAGCTTGAAATCTACCATGATAGGACTATTTATACCATGAAAGTTGACAAATACTTCAAATCGGAGCTTCATTTCCCTCAAAGAGCTGATTATTTAAGCATTTACCAGAACCCGACTAGCTGATGATACATATTTGTGGGTCTTAGAAAGTGACTTGATACTGAGAATTGACCACTCACATTAGAATTACAGGAGCTGGTTGATGAACTTGGTGAAAGGGGCTTCCATGAAATCATAATGAAAGTCTGTTTGCAGTGAAATCCAAGAAGTATGCAACGCAAAGAAGTAGAAAGAGGGAATGTCAGCAACTGTTTTGACAAACTTGGCTCAGAAAATCAGGACAGTTATTAGAGGTAGGCATACATCTGGGAAGTTCTGTTCTGTTTTACTTTCAAAGGAAAGAGATATGGTATCCCACAATAAGTACAAAATGCTGTTGCAGGCTAGAGAAGAGCTGATTGCAAGAACAAGGTGCTTGAAAAGGTCAGAGGAGGTGCACAAGTGGAGGGTCCGGCTTGTAGACAGATGAGAAGAAACAGAACATCCATCACAACAGAAGGGAAGGTGGAGTATGTGGTACAGCTGGGATACTCCACCTATTCACTCAGTCTATCCCATACTTCAAGTTTTGGCTCCAGTGTAATTTCTTCCAGGAAGCATCCACTCACCCTACCCTCAAATAAGTTTGACTAACCTGACTTGTGTTCCACTAGCCCTGGCATAGTGTACAGTATTACACTTTCCATGTTGCACTGAGGTGAACTCTTCCAGGTCTTCTCAATCACAGTTTGGTGCTTGTTAGCAGAGTTCCTTGTATCTCAGCCCTAGCACAACACTGGCATGTGGGAAATACTCCCTCAGTATTATCAAAGAGGATAAAACTGCAGAAAGGCAGATGTTTTGTAAAAGTAGGAAATAATAAAGGAAAAGTTGTCACCATTAACTGAGCACCCTGTTCAGAAAGAACTCCTTTTCAATAGAGGATTTCTATCCTAAAGATGAAGAAATCATGAAAATTAAATTTATAAAAACTAAACAGACAAGAGAACACAGTAAATCCTGGCAAAGGAGAGTATGTCACACTTTGGTACTAAGCCAACTTCAAATTCAATTTCAGAGCACCAGCCTTCAAAAGAACAGATCTAAAAATACCTTACAAAAATATTACTCAAAAGTAAGTGTGGTTTTCAAGTGAACGATTTTGGATCATTTTTCAATATCATGTTTATTTTGAGAGAATCAAAAATAATGTTATCTTGTCATCTGTTCTCCAGATTTTTTCCCTAGTCATTCCCCTGCCTTTCCCATCACCTTCATTTAAAAACAATCAAATGTGCTGTCACAAACACTAGATTATAACTTCAGGCACAAAACAAATAATGAGCAACTCTTTAAAGAAAGAGAGAGCACATCACCTCTGACTGCGTGTGAAAAATGATTACACACAAGATTGGTGTTCATTGAAGGGCAGTAAGTCCTTATCACCATCCGCTCCTCTCCCACCATCTTTACCTGGTTCTTACCTAAAATAACTCCTCTACACATTTATTCCTTAAGTATTTCAGAAATGAGGATTCCTCTATTCCAATATTTCCTTAAAAAGTCCAACCCTATGAGTCACCTGGTATTCTGCTATAACGGAGCCATTCTAGGATTCTCCCTTAGATATTTTGAATCAATTGGTCTGCAGTGGAGACCAGGCTGCTCTATTAAAATCCAAATACGGTCTGCAGTGGAGACCAGGCTGCTCTATTAAAATCCAAATACCCAAAGGAAAGCTTAAGCTCTTGTTTTATTCATTTGATTTGTTTTTGCCTCCTCTCTTTTAGAGAATTAGAGGTGTTTAGTCACAAGGCGGTCTAAAAACAACTTCACCAGATTCACATTATGAAAAGAGGCATCCCAAGCACATGTTGATGCTCTGCTGGGCAACCGTATATCAGTTGTGCACCTCCACACACCTGCATAGTATTAGCAGGAAGAACTCTAGGACCCACAGCCTGAAGGGATTTTTCTCTGCACAAATGTCCAAATGAAACATTCCCTTTTGTCACTTCTTTCAGGTCAAACTGTATCCTGTCAAAAGACATTGTATGTCCTAATTCCCAGGCCAATGTCCTAACTCTCAGAACATGACCTTCCAAGGACACAGGGTTGTGCAGATACAATCAAGTTAAGATAAAGTCACAATGAATTAGGATGAACCTTGATCCAATGACTGATGTCCTCATAAGAAGAGGGAAATTTAGACACAGAGGCAGGGAAGATGATGACATTAAATCTGAAGCTGAGATCAGAGTAAGGCACATCAGAGAACACCAAGGATTGTCCACAGCTAATAAAAGCTAGCAAAAGCCTAAGAAGGGCTCCCTCCTAGAGCCTTTAGACAGGGTACAGTCTTGCCAGCACCTAGTCTTCAGAATTCTGGTCTCCAGAGCTGTGACAGAATAAATTGCTATTGTTTTAAGCCACCTAACTTATTACAGCATCCTTAGAAAATGTCAATTAGCTAATAAAACAGTG
Source organism: Hystrix cristata (assembly GCA_004026905.1). NCBI lineage: Eukaryota > Metazoa > Chordata > Mammalia > Rodentia > Hystricidae > Hystrix > Hystrix cristata. Next base: position 22,555 of record PVJO010018195.1, on the reverse strand, counting down.
TGGAATTTTCATAATTTGAATTATTTTTACTTACAGCGAATATTCATCGTCTTAGCCACCTCTTCACAAAGAATAAAAACAGGAAAAGTGGAGTTTAAACAGTGTGTCCTGTCTCCAACTTCCACCGTCCCAACTTTCTTTCCTCGCGGTATGGAAATAAAACATTTTAATGCGCCTCGCCAGGAGTTTACAAAGAATAGAAGAGAAAGGAAACTGAGCATGTAGAAGTTGAAACACTGAGGATGCTCATCAAGTGAAAAAATAGCTTTGTTAGACAAGAGTGAGATTGGATCTTGTTTATGTGTCTGCCGGGAAAAAACAATCTGATATTCTAGGACACAGAGAGAAAAACTGTAGATTTATTATGATGCAACCTGTCTTAATTACTTTTCTTGTTGCTGAGACAAAATACCCTTCTCCCAAAGTTAAAGGAGGAAATGTTTATTTGGCTCACAGTTTATGGACGTTTCAGTTCATAATCAGCTGGCTCCAAGGCAGGGTGGCATGGCACAGGGACATCCCAGAGGAGAAACAGTCCATAGCAAACAGGCAAGAGACAGTAAAGTGGCAAGCAGCAACAAGCAAGGATACTAGCCCTTTTTCTTACCTTTAAATTTGATCCAGGCTACCCACCCTTAAAGTGAGTAGCACTTGCACCCAGAGTGGGCCACCCTTGATCCCACCTGGAACTATACCAAACCAATCAGTGCACTAATTTAGTAATCACACACTCTTGATCCCACATGACACACTTAATCCCAGCATCACACACTCTAGACTCAACCAGCTCTGAAAAGCACCCTATATGACCACATGAGGTTTTGGGAGGACAACTAGACACAAGCCATAACATAACCCATTATAAGTAAGGATTTAGGGTACAAGTCCATCCTGAAAGTAATCCAATAGGGCTTATTATAGAAGATCCCAGAGAACTCTTCTTTTACTATGCACACATCTAAAATCTGGTGTCCAAACACAAAATTACAACAAATTAAGTTTAAAATTGAGTTGACTTTTATTTGCAACTTTAGTTTCACGTAACACTTCATTCTATTGTATAGAATGAGTGTTCCAATGAGATAAGTATATTTTGCCCTTATTGAAAGGGGCTAAAGAAAACAGACCCTGAGAACAAAGAGCAGATTTGACATTTTAAAGTTACTCTCCAGACAGGGTTAAAGTAAGGGAGACTTCCATATCATGTTAACTCACTACCTTAGTCAGCTTACTATCATTATAACAAAACACCTGTGACAATCACCTTATTAAGAGGAAAGGTTTATTTTGGCCCACAGTTTTAGAAGTTGCAGTTCACGACTGACCCCACTGCTTTTGGGCCTGGACAAGGCAGTACATCATGGCATAAGCATGTGGTAGAGTAAAACCGATCACCTCATTTCCAGGAAGCAAACAAGAAAAAGAGAAGGATGGATTCCTATAAGCCCTGCTGAGAGTACCAATGACCTAAAAACCTCCCACTAAGTCCTACCTCTTAAAAGTTCTACCACTTCTCAGTTTTGTCACCCCGGGAATCGAGTCCTTAACACCTGGGCCTCTGAGGAATACTCAAGATTTAAACTATAGCACTCACATGGCACTTAGCATAAGTGAATCAATTCTAGTTTGGTCAATTCTAGTTTGGTCTGGTCCACTGGAGCCCAGCATGGCAAGCTAGTCCAAAAGAGGTACCTCCCATAAACTTGGTTTTAACAGCAAGAACAAAGAATGCCTCCAACCAGTCAGACTCAAGTATAACCAGTCTCATTTCAGTCACTGTGAAAACAACTCAAGTATCATAAATAGATCAGGAAAATGGACAAATGTAAGCTTCCAAATTGGCCTTCTTATACATCATTTGTTTTCTCTCTACAAGAATTGACTACGAGCCACCAAATTTTTCATGGAGAGAGAGAAATGATTCCCTCTGCTTCTCGCATGATGGTGCAATTAGTCAAGGTTCTCCAGAGAAACAGAGACAAAAGAATGTGTATATAACTATAAAAGAGAATTTATTATATCTTGCGAGATCAGAAACTTCATAATACATAGCACAAGGATGTCTGCACACTAGAGAGCCAGAGAAACCAGCAGCTGCTCAGTCCAACAAGCTTGAAACCTCATAATGAGAGAGACAGAGGATACAGCCCCAGTCAGACTCTAAAGGTTTGGGAGCCACCTGAAGAGGGCTGGTGGGAGCCCACTTCACATAGGTTGAAGAAGCTGTCATCTGATGTCCATGGGCAATAGCAGCAACAAAAGATATACCTGCTCTAAACAAGTCAAGCTTACATTTGCTATCTAGCTTCTTCCTTTTTGAGGGGGACCCCAACCTATGGGACACTGACACCCACATTCATGGCAGGTCTTCCCCCTTCAGTTTGCTGAGCCACATGCCAATTATCTTTGGAAACGCCCTCACAAACACTCCCAGACATGCCCGAAAGTATCCTTCACCAATTTCCTAGACATTCCTCAATCCCATAGGTTGACAATTAAGATTAGCCATTACAATTGAACAACTCGTTTGCAGCAGAATAAATGTTTCTATACAACCAGTCTCCTGAATAAGATTGGAAGAACATGGTTTGTAAGATATCCCTCCAGGAAACAAATAAACAAAGGCAGATGGGATGAAATATGTATATAGGAGGATGCCATGAATGTGAGGAGCTTGTTGGAGACCTGTCAGGACATTTCACACATCTGTTAGCTTTATGTGTGATTCCTAAGGAAGGATTTGCCCGTTTTTCAACTAGTAAAATTCTAAGGGGAACAGTTCCAATCTGCAAGGAATTTCTTTGAATCGGCCATTAAAGAGATTTTAAAGACCAGTAAGATTTCATACCAGAAAAAAAAAAATCCACACTGAGTCTTTCCATTATCACTGCCCTTTAGTAGTCACTCACATAACTTCATTGGAAAAAGCAAGTGTCCCAATCTTGAGTGGGATGGTATGAAATATGTATCAGAGAGAAGACAAGAGTCAAAGGTTGCCAATTCATGGAGAAATTGTACTAGTGAATTCATTCAAGGCTACCCCAAAATGAGAGCCATTAACCTGACTTTACGTCTCCAGATTTGTCGTATCTAACAAAATAACCACATCACCGCAAGTCATAATTAGGCAATTACAGTTTCTAATGACATGATTGTTCATATTTCTGTGGATGGTATAATTAGACCTAATCAGATTATGAGTACAAATAGACTGAAGATTTGTAATTTTTAAAAAATGCTCATCACACAAATGTCATACTAAAGGTATATACATTTTTATTACTAAGGCCATTTACATTGTTATTACCTGCCTGTAGTTTTCTCCATATATGATACATAGGATAAGGTCAAATGAAATACTTTCTACGTATATGAAATTTTTTCTTCAATTCTCATTACAGTTTCACACTGTCACACACACACACACACACACACACACACACACACACACAGCCCAGAGGCATCCTAATGACTTTTACCATTTTACTTCTGCCAATTTGCTCATTCAGGACAGAGAGCTAGCATCTTTAAGTACAAAGGAAAAATTAGCCAGCCATGTGTTACTGAGTTCCATACTCACTGATACAGCATCCATGGGTTTTAGTCTCCCTGGTAGGTTGGTTCTTTTAGGACACCTCTCAGGACCTTTTCTTTCCTGCTAGTCCAACTCCCTCCCATATCCCCACCCAGAGCTGATTTCTGCATGTTATTCCTTGGGCTCCAGACACATAAAATGTCAGAAAAACAGATCCACTAGGCAAATTAAATATAAAACTTTTGATTATGAACATGTGAACCTTACCTCCAGCATTACCCTGTCTTGACTATTCTACAATTTATACCCATCTACCCTGGACACAACAGGTTTGGTCACCATACCATACTGAAAACCCTTTTATTGACCTGATTCAATTCTTAACTCTTCTCAAAGAACCACATATTTGCATGTTAAAGGAATCCTCACGTAACTTATTCCTAAGTCATATATCACATCATTCTTAATAGGACATTGTAGAAAAGCAAAATCAGACTGTGGATGAGAATATAGACTGTGTAGTCAGACTTCTCTGAATTCTCATCTCAACTCTATCAGGTACTATCTTGTGTGATCTCTATACTTAACTAGTCTGTTTCTTGGTTTCCTCACAGATAAGATGAAGATAAATTTGTATCTCTCATAGGCCTGCTACAAAGATACTGATCACATGTATAAAGCAGCTAGCACAGTGCTTGGTATACAGTAAGGCTGAAGAAGTGTGAGAAATTATTATCATAAATTAACCACTCAATAAGGATACTCATCATTAGAGATGAAAGAATTCCATAAGCATTCTGCACTTGATCTTAGCCAAAAGGCCGAGAAGCGATTCCAGTAAGCATTCTGAAAAATATTACATTGCTATTAAGAGAATAATGACTGACTTGGCCAATACTTTGTTTCTTTAACGTAAATCACTAGGCAAAGAAGAAATACAATAAATGAGCTATTAAAAGAAAATTTTCATAAATTACAGGATGTCAATATATAAAGGTCAAAAGAGATTTCCATTTCCTAAGGAAAATCGTTGAGATGAAATGTTGCACCTACAGCACTGTGAAAACACTTCTGAAGGGCAACAGCAAAGGTAATGGTAGCATTCTTCCCGTAGCCACCTCTTACTTCTACTCTAAAAAGTTGCCTCCAAAGGAGTAAAAACCAGCCTGAACTCTAATTTCTCTTCTCCAGTATTCAATGATGGGGGGGTGCAAAATTCAAGCTATTCCATTTCAAAGTAGAAACAAATGGTCACTAAGTGGCCCAGGTGCTGCTGGAATTTGTGATCCACCTGCCTCAACCTCCCAGCCTCTCAGAGTAATGGGATTACAGGCCTGCAGCACCTCGCCTGGCTAGAACGTCTTTAATGAGAGCAGAGAGAAAGAGGGCAGGAGTAGCCAGACTTGCTCCTTTTACAACAACCTTCTTGTGAGAACTACCAAACTGGTCACATGAGAAATAAATACTTCAAATCCTTCTAAAAGGACCAACCACCTCCCAACAGCACCACCCTGAGTATGAAGTCTTTAGTCACAGTGGGCGTTTGGGAGACCCTGGAGTCTCACACGTAAACTGTAGCTTGTCCTGAACTTATGTCAAAAGGGAGCAGCCAAAAGAAAGTGCTTCATGTATCACATGTTAAACACAGGTTGAGAAAGCTTTCAAGCAGCCACTCATGGACAAACAAGATATGTGTTTCCTAAAATGTCTATCAGTCTAAAAGCCAATAAGCAAAAAATGAAGAATAATGAAGGAAGTATTTATATTAAAGTATCAAACAAAAACCAAAATTGACACCAACTGTAGCAAATACAAAAAATTCATGTCCAAATGGAACCTCAGAATGTGACCATACTTGGAAACAGGGTATTTGCAGATGTAATTAGTTAAAATGAGTTCATACTGTGTTATCAGCCACAGCTTTCACTTTAGGAAAGTGGACACTATGTACATTTCCTAATAAAGAGGAAAATATTCCCTGATTTGGTTGCAAAATTGTGGGAATGTAGTGTGAACTTTTAAATATAAAAGAATTAAAAAAAAAAAGGAGAATGAGCAGAGGTTTGTTAGTGAAAAAAAAATAAAACTATGGTCAAACATAAATGATATTTCATATGATTAAATATTACATTAAAATCAGTCATATTTTAAGGTAAAAGATAAATGTTATTGTTGTTATTGTCATTTTTGGGTGCTGGGGATCAAACTTGGGGCCTTATGCTTGCTAGGCGAGCACTCTACCATTGAACTAAATTCCCAATTTCTAGAAGATAATGTATTTATAATAATGATACAACTACCATAACACTTTGATTCCTTTGCTTGAAACTACATTCCTTCAATCTCTCTGTCTTCAAACACTATTCTTGCCTATATATGTGTGTGTGTTTGTGTGTGTGTGTGTGTGTTCACTAATGTAAGTATAAGGATATTTTAATTATTAAGACCCATCCTAATCCACTATGACGTCATCTTAATTACATCTGCATGGACCCTATTTCTGAATAAGGTCACATTCTGATGTGGGGCGGGGTGCATGAATTTCAATCTAGTACATACTACTATAGAGAAAAGTCACAAAAATTCCCAATGTGGGAATTTTTTAGGCCACTGATATCAACTATGATGTAATAAAGAAAAAGAGATTACTTTGACATTTTAGAATTTTCTCCTAAATTGCTCTCAAGGTCAAAGAACAATTGAGACTTGTAGTGTATATAATTTTAAAATGATGCCAGAAGAAATGCTTATAGAGATGTAGGGAACAATTTTTAAAATACACTCAGGAAAACTTGTTTTTAAAGTATCATTGAAATGATTAAATGAATGAGCTAAGCATTCAACTCAAGGCACTAAGAAAATAATAAAATGAAGTAGGAAGAACAACTAGGAAAAACAAAAGAAGATATAAAACATACAGCATCTAATAAAATTGTGATAATACTTCAAAAATACCGATAAAATACACACTTCCAACCAGGATAGCTGAGAAAGACAGAAAACAGGCAAAGACACACATATGAAAACATTGGCTGGTTAGTGGGATATAATGACAGAGAAAAGAACAGGTTTTCTTGTTGTGTTTCAAGTTTCAAATGATGTTGAACAAAATCCTATAAAAAATTCTAACCAGCCATCCTTCTAGACTGTGAGGAAGCCCCCTTTCGGAATGAAGCCCTCATCCTGTCAGGAATGTGAGTGCACACAGAGTTCTAAAGAGCCCCTCAGCAAAGTCCTGCTGCCCTCATTGGTGGCAGCACCCCACAGGTTCCTGGTCAGCTGGTCAGCTGGGGACAGTGTGGCAGGGCTGTCCCTGTTCACCCAATACGCCTCCCAGTTCACCCTCCCTTTATTCAGTATGGCTGCCCCTAGTACTCCCAGACATACGGGCCCTCACTACTCCAAACACAAAACTCAGAGGGTCAGCTTCAGTATTCCAGGGGATCAGAATTACAGCAGGAACTTTTCATGTCTGGCTCACCCCTGTCTTTGTCTGTTCTTACCACTGTTGTGTACATGAACAGTGACCAAAACAGAGTAGATAGTCAGTCAATATTATCAAAGGAACTAATGAGTGAAGGGACAAAAAGGGAAATATCAATCAACAAAACTGAGCCCCAAAGATATTGAGACCTATAAATATTAGTATCTGTGAAAGAAACTGGAGGTGTGATAAAGGAATAAAAATACCTCATGATCCATCTCCTTCAAAAATATCTGTGAAAATTATTTTACAAATCAAAACTTTTAAGGGAGAGATAATTCTGTACCATAAAACATGGACACCTTCTTAAATCCCTCTATGTAACAAACATATTCCTTACTGCAAACACTATATAGCAATTTTCTTTTCAGGTTTTGTTTTCCCCTTTTCTTGTACTTGCTTTTTGTCACTAAAAGGATCGAACTCAGAGCCTTCACACTGAGTTACTATTCCAGTCACTTTTTATTTAGAGACAGGGTCTCACTAATTGCTAAGTTGCTGGGCTCAAACTTTCCCATCCTCCTGCCTCAATCTCCCAGAGTGTTGGAACTACAAATGTGTGCCATCGCATCAGGCCACAGCAATTTTCTTTTCTATAGCATATCTAGGAAAATGTTAGATTGAAATACTGGCAAACCAACATCAAAGAATGTTGAAAGGACAATACTTTGTGATTAAGGAATTTATTAATGTTGAGATGTCTCATGATCTGAAAATCTAGTATCTCAAATCATCACACTGTGAAGTCAAAGAAGAAAAACTGCACAAGTATATACAAGTGTGCTAGAAAAACGTGGAGATGTATTTTATCTCTGATTCTAACACAATTATTTTAAAACTAGAGTGATACTTTTAGTGACCAATAAAGAATATTTATCCCAAACACTAAACCACCAACAATCTTCTCAAAAGTCAATTTCAGAGTCACCTCTATTATTTTTAAAAATAAGTCAAAGATGCTCACATCATCAACATTGTTCTGAAAATTAGAGTCAATGTAATGAGTCAGACACACACACACACACACACACACACACACACATATATATATGGTTACATATATCATACCTCAAAGTATGTATGAGATAAAGGAGAAAATCCATTTTTGTATATGATATAATTGATTACCTGGATAGTTTTTTAAAATCAGCTGACAAAATAGCATACCTAATAGACGAACTGATCAGTCTAGCTAGTAGTGTGTGCACGTGTATGTGTGTACTCATAATACATATGCATACATATACAACTCTGCCTACATTACAATATACATTTCACATTTACAAATTAAAAATACAACAACAAAAAGATCCTATTCACCATAGCAACATAAACCACCTAGAAATAAAATTTAAAGGACTATTAAGGCCCCTATGAAAAACTATAAAACAGTACTATAGGATGTAAAGCTGTATAATTCAGGAAACATGAAAGAGTTAATATTTTATATATTTTATACATATATATACATATAATTTGTTACTGGCCCAAGGCGATTTCACACATTTTTAAAAATCCAAAGTTGTAAGGCAACAAACCAAGAAGATCTGTATTATAAATAACTATATTATCCTTGATACATAAAATATTCTTACAAAATTACGAAAACAAGTTGAGCACCCCGTGGAAAACCAGGTCACCGATATGACTAGGTAAGTCACAAAAGAGGAAATGAAAACAGCTATTAAATATATAAAAGTAGAAATATACATTCAACTTTGCAAATAATTAAGTGGTGTAAACACATACACCACTACCTGCCTTGGTAATACAGAGCTCAAAACAGATGTGAAGAGGGAAAATTGTTCCTACATTTCTCAAGGGCAGCTTGCAACATATACCAAAAATCTTAAAATGTGCCCATTCTTATTCAGTAAATCCATATACAGGCATCTTAGTAATATCAAAGATGTATATATAAAAATGCTTGTCAATTTATTATTTATAATATAAATAAAAACCAATTCAGAAAAATAAAATGATTAAATTGTGTGTCATCCACATGATGGGATTATTTATTATCTCTGAGAATAAAATTTCCTAAGGAATTTTAAAAGCTGGAAGAATATTTGATCTAGTAATATGTGACAAAATCAAGTTGTCAAGTAGTTTATGAGTCCACCTAAAACACAAAAAAATGCATTTCAAAACACTAGAAGGAAACAACATAAAACCAAGAGTTTTCTTCCCTTAGTTATGGTACTACGGTTACCTTTTTTGTGCTGCTTTGGATTTTATAGGTCTCCTATCATGACTATACATTACTTTTATAGTTGGGAAAAAAGCAATTATCTTTTGAAAAACATATTAGAAGTCACATTGGTCTCTATTTCTTCCACTCTAATGATAGAGATCTAAGGAAGCCTTTTGCCCCCTTCCTTGTAAATTTCCGGTTAAAAGTCGAATGATGTAAGACTATTACAAATATGTATTAGCTGGCTATTCTCCTTGACAGCAGAGCGATGCATTTCATTAAGCATTTCTGAGTCTTGTGAAACATCATGTGGAGCAGAAAAAGTTGAAAAACCTCAAGACTACCAGCATCTTCAGATTGTCTATGTATGTGGGTGTTTTGTCTGTGCAAATGCGCGCTGCTGAACCAAAAACCTTCCAGAGACGGCCTTGCCGTCTCCTTCTCAGAATATTGGGACCATGTGGAATTAGGGTTAAAGTGAACTTGGTAGACAATTTCAAAAAGTGAAAATAAAAAGGAAGGAGGGGCAGAGAGAGAGGGGGAAAGGGGAAGAATAAAGGAAGAAAAAAGTTGAAGCCGAGATCCTGAGAGGAAGCCAGACCCACAATGTTTCCACACTTATGTTTAAAGAAGACAGCACTGTGAAGAGACACGGGCTTGCTCCGTGCCCCCAAGAACCCACATATACCCATCATTAGCCCATTCTACAGAAGAGGACTCTTTCAAATGAACTAATACAATGGCTCACCTAACCTTTATTTGATCAGTTATTAAGATGGAGAGAGGAGCCAACATTCAAATGACCTGTCCTGTGTCAATTTTAAAGCAGTGTCCCCTTGCATATTAAAGATCCCTACTCACTAAAGTGCAGGAAATTAATTGGAATCATTCTGGTTTTCGTGACTCATAAACTTAATGCTCTCTTAGCATCATTTCGGCTGAGCAGATTTCCTAACCACAGTTTAATAGCAAAAGGCATTTAAAATAACAATCTCAAACGTCTTGCCAACCCCTCCAATTAGAGTAAAATAAATTGGCTCTTAGAATTAGAGGCTGTACTTTCCCAGGCTATGGAATAGCTCATTGGTTTCTAATATCTTAACTACAAAAGAAAATGACAACTGGTAATATACCTTTTTTTCTTACTTCTAGCTACCAAAATATTCCAGCTGAAGCAACCTACCTGGTCACACACCCTAATTTGGATCATCCTCTCACGGTTTGGCTTGGCTATTAATTCATTTGTCAATTAGGCATTTTACATTTCATTTCCATGAGATTTGCTTTGTTGTCTCTGTTGCCATCAAGAGGTTCATGTCATCATCACCAGTTAATGTGTACTGAATAATAGGCTCTCATAACAAACAGGAGACAAGCCCCCTCCCCCATATATTTACTTTCTAATGAAATTTTATTTTTTCATAAAATACAATAAGATCAGATCATTTTATAATCATGTCTTTGTGATTTCATTGTTCTTTTATTAATGGAAAGAGTCCATAATCCAAAATCAGTTTTTACCAAAGATAACCAACTAGTGCACCTGCAGGTTTAAGGTTTGATCGGAGGACTCTGCTGATTACGTGTGTATTGTTTACTTCAAGTTACCTCAAACTTTATTGCTGATTTTAAAATATACAAATGGAATTCCTTTCTGAGCCTTAAAAATACAAAAGTTAAGATGCCAAAACAAATAGTGACCCAACCCTTTACTTGAACATACTGATTTTATACACACACACAGTTGTTTTAGGGGCTATTCGTGACTGTTAGGAATAGAACCTGCGCACAAGGATCAAGCAAGAATTAAAAATCACTTGAAAATACAATAAACTACCAGACCGAATACTGTCTCGAGTGTGCACCTTTTGCTACCATTGTGTCTTTATGTGCCGGTGGGGATGGGACCCGTATTGATTTTGCTGCCGCTCCCTCCCCTGGCTTCTTCCCTGGAGGACAGGACACTGGCTTTCCGACTCCCACTTCTAATTTCCTGCTGTTTGCTAAGCTCCTATGTGTTGCAGTTTGTGTAGTTCCCCTCGACTTGCTTTTAATTCTTGACCTGGCTCAACTTCTCAAGTCTTTGCCTTTTGGACATAAATTTTTACCTTTACCCCTCACTAGCGTTTCCTAGTGTGTGAAAGATCTATCAGAAGCTAGAGCCAGAACCTTGTCTGCTCCTCATCCTCACCATGTATTTCTTATGTATCAGCGTTTCTTGATCCTTTTCTCTACACTGTGCAATTTCTAGGTCGTATAATATCATAGATAGAAGATGATAGATAGATAGACAGACAGAACAGATGAGAGGAGAGCTTTTGGCTTTATCTGCTCAAAAATCAATAATTTTGAACTTTCATGTCCTTTTAATCAGTCTCCTTTTCTTTCACTCTATACGAATGTTTTCAGAATGTCAAAATCTACCTACTAGGCAGGAGAATTCTTCCTACTAGAAAAGGACCAATTTCCTTTTCTTTGAACTCAGACTTGTCTGTGATTCTGGAGACTACATAATGTTAACTTCTCCACTACACTCCTGCTACATCATAGAAGAAAAGTTAGCTCTGGAGCCCTTAGAGAAATGTCCCAAGCTTAGGTGTATTACCAGAACTTAAAATTTTCTGTGATCTCTGTTTTCTTAAGTAACTACCTCACAGACACCTAGTCTGCACTCACATGCCTTACTCAATCCTAGAATAAGTTTTCTACTTAGACATTTTGTTAATGCATGCGTGGGCTCCCAGTAGAAAGGAGCATGAGAAAAAGCATCATGGTCCTAAGCCAGCCCATCAGTAAGAACCCAGATATACTACCAGCCCATCAGTAAGTACCCGGATATACTACCATCCCAGTGGTAAAGAGCGACAGGCAGGTAAGAGAATCTGGTACATAACATCTGTGTTATACTTGGTTTCATTCACATGTTTACTTTTGTTATATCTTAACTGCTAATTCAAGACCAACCAGGAGAAGGCAGTACAGGCTAAACAACAAAATCTTTACTTTTTTTTTTAAAGCAAAGAATAAAAGGTTTAACGTAGATGCTTTTTAGCCTAAATCTCTACCCACGTTGGAGAGCAGACCAGCCTTGCCTGACACCTCATCCTGTGTCGCATTCCTGTGGTTCTCCTCCTCACTCTCTACCATCTTCAGCATTTCTCCTGGTTCACCGAGATCCAAGCAACACACAAACTGCAAAACATGTGAACCCTACAGTTTCCCAAGCCTGCCTTAAAGTCCCTGACTTCTTTCTCTGATGTTATTGCCCAAGGCAAAGTTGCATTTTTTTCATAGTATTTTTATGACTCCGTGGCGCTTTTATATTTTAAGATACACTTGTTACAAGCCTGAAGATCACTTGCTTCTTTGCTCAAATAAAAACATGTTTTATGCATCTAATACAGGGCAGTTTCCATGGAAGAGTAGGAAGTGAAGGATGCTTGCTAAAGCCAGAGGAGGATTTTAATTGGAACTCGAGCCTCTGACATGCTGGAAACCCACTCATTCCACCCACTATCTGCCTCCAGCAGGCAAAGCAGGGTCCCCTCTCTGACCTACAGGACCCCGAAGAGAAAGCATTGAGTCACTATCTGGATGTTACACAAGTACAGTTCTCCTCTTGAACAAAGTAGCATGAACTTTGTTAATCATGAGGCTGCACTCAAAGCACTCTGGTTTCTGTGGTTGAATTTCCTAAGGGGAGTTATTGCCAGACAATTCTGAGCAGAAATTTGTTGTTGGCAATTGAAGCCTTCATGCCTTCTACCTGCAATCTGTTCTTTATTGCCACCCGCATGCCCTTCCTCAAGTGCAGTGAGTTGTCACGTAACCTGACTGCCCGTGCCTCTCCTCTGACCTTCTTTACGCCTTGCTTTCCTGTGTACTTACCTTTCATTCCTTTCTCCTACACAAACTTTTTACTTAAGTCTCTATATGAATAGTACTGGAATTTCTGAATTGTTGGATGCATGATTTCATCCTATTAATTAAAATCACTCTAGATTTACAAGGGGTTTTTGAAAACTTTTAATTACTAGCTGACACCTAGACTTCAATTTTCTGTATTATCTCCAAACCTGTTTAATGAGCTGAATCGAACAGGAGACTTAAGAATGGCTTTTCCTATTAAGCCTTAAGACCTAAAAAGCAGTAAGTCCTGATAAGGGCACAGAGAAAAGGGAATACTTGTACACTGTTGGTGTATCCTAATGATACAGTCATTATGGAAGAGTATAGAGTTTCTTCAAAAATCAAAAATAAAAATAAAATAATAAAGTTACCCCATGATCCAGAAATCTCAGTGCTGAGTACATGTCCAAAGGGAATGAAATCAGTATCTCAGAGAAACACCTTCACCTCCATGCTTATTGCAGCATTATTCACAATAGTCCAGGTATAGAAGCAAACTAATTGTCTATCAACGGATGAATGAAAGAAAACAAATAAGGGCCAAGTGTGTGTATGTGTGTGTGTGTGTGTGTACACGCGTGTGCATGTGTTGAAATATTATTTAGCCACAAGAAAGAAGGAAATCCTGCCATTTACAACAACATGGATAAATCTAGGGACACTATCCCAAGGGAAATAAGTCAGGCTGAGAAAGGCAAACACTGCACAATGTCACTTATATGTGAAAGCTTAGAAAGTCAAACTTACAGAAGCAGAGAGTAAAATAGTGGTTGCCAGGGACTGCAGGTACAGTTGGAGAAGTTGGTCAAAGGGTACATGGTTTCAATTATACAAAAAGAATAAGGTCTGGAGATATTGTACAGTGTGATGACCACATGTAATAGTAATATATCATAAACCCAAAAGCTTCTAAGGGAGTAGATATTAAATATTCTCACCCCCCAAAATCATAACATGTAAGGTGAAAGGTATGTTAATTATCTTGATTTAATTATTTCAGTGTATTCATATACCAAAATATCACATTGTATATTGTATATATAATTTTGTCAATCAAACAAAAAAGGAAAACAGTATTGATAGGAAATAGTATTTGTAGAATGACACATATGATGTAATTCCCAATATGAAGATTTAAATGTAAATCAAAGAATTTCTCTTTTGGCTTATAAATATGGAAGCAAGAATTCTCTCCTGTCTTTTTGAAACAGCCATCCCAACAGGTGTGAGGTGATATCTGATTGTGGTTTTAATTTGCATTCCTTTGCTGACCAAGGATATTGGGCATTTTTTCATATATTGGTTAACCAGTTATAGTCTTCATTTGAGAACTGTCTAGTCAAGTCTTTGGCCCACTTCTAATCAGATTATTGGTTTTTGCTATTGAGTTATGTGAGTTCCTTATATATTCTGGACATTAATGTCTTACCAAAATGTATGGTTTACAAATATTTTCTCTCATTTGTGCAATTCTTTCGCATTTTGTGGGTTATTTCCTTTGCTGTGCAGAAGGCTTTTAGTTTGATACAATCTCATTTGTCTATTTTTGCTTTTATTGTCTGTGCTTCTGGTGCACCATCCAAAAAAACAAAATCACTGCCAAGACCAATATTGACCTTTTTTCTCTCTTTTCTTCTAGGATTTGTGTGGGTTTGAGTCTATGTTTAAGTCTTTAAAGTTTTTGATCCATTTTGGTTTTTTGTGTGTGGTGAGATAAAGATCTAGTTTATTTTTTTAAAGTTGAAACACAATGCCTTTTAGTACACATCTAATTGTTAATGAGAGGAAATGCAATTGGCTATTCCTTTCCACACTCCATGGAATCTAGGAGACTGGTGAGTCTAACAAAGATGGAGCCCTTGCTGGAGCCCAGAAAATCTCAGTCCATCCCCCTGGGGAGGGGGAAGGAGGAGAAGAAGGAAGAGTTTCAAATGTGAAGAGAGTGAAATGTCTGAGAATGTGCTGATGGTGTAGAGTCACCGGCACCAAAGGCTGGGCTGGAAATTGTGACTGAACACACTGACTCCTCCAAGTGTTGTATCTTTTGTGGATCCACCTCCTGCTGAGGACTCCTCACACACCTAATTCTCAGGCTGAAGAAGGTTTGAAGGAGGAAGAAAGAGGGATGGAAACAAAAGAGGGAGGGCGAGAGAGAGAGAGGAGACACAGGCCTTTCAGCGTGCACATGTTTTCTCTCTCTACCTCCCTGGGACTCTGTCTCCTCTGTGCTCTGTGGCTGGGCTCCTCTGCTCTGGTCAAGTGCCGGCCCTACAGTCAAAAGGGTTATACCAGGCTCTGTTGCCTGGAAGCTGCATCCTCCTGGACCTAGAAACGGGCCATAGAGGGAAATTAGTTCTTCTGCTTAATGGCAAAGCACAAAGATCCTGGCAAAACACTAAAAATATTTGTAAGTTATCTTCATCTGGTACTCAGTGTAGGAGACACAGGTGCAGAAGGAGAAAAGGGAGGTGGGAGGGGAGGTCTCAAAGTTCCCATCACTCACTCACACAAGACAGAAGACATCATCTGACAGCAGCCCTGGAGCAGCTGGCTGCGCCCACAGAGAGTCCCAGTCAGCTGCAGACCAACTGTGTCCAACAGGAGTCTCAAAGCCCCGACCTTAAGGGTCTGGGAATCCAGATAGGAGTTTGATTGTTGCTGCCAATGCTTGTCCTGGTCTTGGCAGATATGTTAAATACCACAACTTTAATGAGTCTCGGACAACTACGAGGTCCATGTATGGTGATTTATCTAGAGATGTAGGTATATGTTCCTGAAGGGAAGCAGGGGGCTGGACTGGGGGATTCCGCTTTGGCAGCTGATCATTTAAAAAGTCCCAGATGAGGATGGTGTCATCGTGTGAACTACTGAGAGTCTGCAATTCACCTAACTGGAGTCAGAAAGCCCTTCCAGAATGTTCCACAAGGTCCACAGACAGAGTCCCTGCAGGAGCATTGGTGGTCCACGGCAGCCACAAGATCCAACACTTTAATTTTTCCATCATAGGCCCCACTGACTTATCAAACTGTATGCATGCAGCAATTACTCATTATCTTCTAACACTTGTAAATACGTACCACTTTCCATGTCCCATAATCTAATAGTATTTTCAGATGCAACACTCAGCACCAGCCTTCCGTGTACTACAAACAGGCAATGCATCATTTGGATCCATTGAGGGCCCTTAAAAATTCGCAAGTACTTGTGTTCCACACCTTTATAGTTCTACCCCCAGATGCAGGAATGATGTACTTGTCATCAAAGTCTACACCACTGACAGAAGCTCAGTGTCTGGCCAGCACCCTCTGGAGGATAATAGTGGGGGAGGCCATATCCCATACAGCAATGGAACCCTCTCTGGAGCAGGTCGTCATCATGCCTTTATTGACATGCAAGACAGAACTGCCTCACAATGGTGAATTGATGTATTTAGCACATCACTTGTATTCACATCCCACACTCTGACTGCAGAAGCCCATGACTCAGTTGTGATTCCTCTGTCGTCATACTGGAGGCATAGGACAGAACCTGTGTGGCCTGCGAGACTTTGTTCACAGTGTGCTTTCATCCCAGATCTCGATCATGTTGCCTCAAAGTCCACTTACCATTTTCTGGTTATCTTAATGAAAACAGTAAACTTCTTTGCTCATTTCACTTTGGCAGTGCATTCTCTGTAAACTACGTCTTCCACATCTCCAATTAGATTCTATGGTCTCAATGTCTTGTTTACTTTGAGGATAAAATACCCTATAAAAAGAGTTGGGAGGAGCATCGCCATCAGGAGGTTTGTCTTTTAATAAATACTGTCCTACCCTCTTCGTTCCTCCAGACCTCTCCACAGAGAATCAATCGGTCCTGACCACTCTCTCAATGAGCTTCTTCCATAACCCACCCTCCAGTGTCATTCTTTGTGCACAAATTCAGTGGCAAACAGTGATTTGGCATCCAAGTATGACAGCGTGTCCTCAGGAATGATATCCAAACTCAGAGCTGACAGAGCAGTTATGGAATCCCTCTGCCACACTGGTTGAAGACAGGAGTTTATGCCCCCGTGTTGGTAGTGACACATACGGGATGTAAGATGTTTCACAAATTCCACTTGATCAGATTCTGACCACTGTTCAGAATACTCGGCACGAAGTTCTCTTTCCTTCTCATAGCTTGCTGAGAGTTTCCTTTGCTTGGGCACAAGGATGCTGGAAGTGCCACTGGCAAGCTTTGTTTTGGCCACACAATTTTCAGTCTTCATAGCAGTGCTTGCTAGACATACTGTTTCTTGGTTTAAGCAGTGTACAGCTAGCTGTTGTAAGTCTGTCTGAGTGAACTCTTTTCTGGTATTGTCTTCTGGGGGGGGGTCGCCATTATTACAGTCTTGTTTTCCTGAGGAATTCTGGGAAGCTGCGAGTGCACCAGTCTCTAGGTTACACAGGAATCACAGCGAAGGCAAGCTGTCCGCCAGGCGCAGCCGCCCAGCTGCAGAGCTCTGGGCACAGAGCGCAAGAACATGGTGTTTTCTCTTCCACACAGCCCTCCGGGACTCAGGCCATAGCCACACAGCACGAGCAGGAGCTGCCTCCTCCTCTTTCCCTGTCCTCTCCCTCTTCTGAGATGGCTGAGGGCCAAGGGGCCAGGGGCCTATCGGTCCAGTTTAAATGCATAGGGCAAGATATTTATTCAGGACCTAGGTTACTCTTCTTCACCTGCATGTTGTTTTCCTAACACCATTCACCAGAGACTGTTCATTCCTCATTGTTACAGCATCTTTATTGAAGATCAATTGACCATAAGTGTGTAAATTTGTCTCCAGGTGCTCTATTCTGTTTTATTAGTCTGTTATGTCTGTTTTTGTAACGGTACCATGTTGTTTTGGTTACTACAACTTCGCAGTAGGTTACTTGAGAACAAGTAGTATGATGCCTGCATCTTTGTTGTTTCAGTGTATGAGTGCTTTGGCCATTCAGGGTCCTTCGTGGTTTTGTAAGAATTTTAAGATTTGTTTTTCTATTTCTGTGAAAAATGTCTTTAGAATTTTAATAGTTTTGTTTTGTTTTTCTTTGCTTTGAATCTGTGGATCACTTTGTGTAGTCTGGACATCTTAACAATATTAGTTCTTCCAATCCATGAACATAGGAAATCTTTTTATTCAGCTGTGTTTTCTTCAATTGCTTTCACCAGTGTTTTATAGTTTTCACTGTACAGCTCTTTTGCCTTCTTGGTTAAATGTATCTCAAAGTATTTTTGATGCCTATAGTAAATGGGTTTGTTTTCTTGATTTCTTTTAATTTTTATTTTTCAGTAACTTTGTAGTATACTCATCATGCAGAGTTGGTATGTGGGATAATCTCTTGTCAGTGTATAGAAATAATTTTTGTATGTGTGTTTGGTATTCTGATTCTTCACTGAATTCATTTACTAGTTTTAACAACTTTCTTGGTAGAGGTCTTAGTACTTCCTATAAATGTAATCAATATTATATTTTCTATAATTTATCCATGTTTATAACTATATCTCTAGTTTATTCATCTTAATCATGCTACAACACACACTTGAAATTTTTTTCTTCTTTCTGTACTTGAGCACTTGCAATGAACACTGCAAGGGTAATTCTTATCTTTCCTTTTGTACATGTGCAAGAGTTTCTCTGGCACATAAGTACAAGTGGGCTTAACTGACCCAGTAAGAGATTGTTCATCTACAACTTTAGTGGATATTATCAAACTGTTAGCCAGAATGCTCATACAATTCACCACTCCCATCAGCCTGTGAAAGTTACCATTACTCTATGTCCTTTCCATTAATCTTTGAAGAATTTGTATTAAATGGTAACTCACAGTAGTTTGGAACCACGTTTCTTAACACGAAATATTTTTGACCATTTCTATACTATGAAAATGTGACATAAACTGTGGTCGTACTTTTTAGTCAAATCTTACATATGCATGTGATAATGTACTTTAAGGAAAAGCAGAGTAGAATATGTGAAATTATGTGTTCCCAAATCCAAGATGCACATTTGCATGTACGTTTCATTCTGCAAAAACTGGCCACCTAAAAGGAATAAATGAATTGATGGTTAATGAAGTTATAGTATGAGTTCGTAGAGGCAAAATATCTGCTTTTAGAAATCTAAAGATGTCATCTGCAGCACTCTAAAATGACCTTTCATCTGTAGACTCTTAGGGTGACATTAGATTCAGTCAGCTGCCATGAGACCTAATTTTCAGGCATTAAGTCTAAACTCTGAGTTGGGGCTTGGTTTCTTACTAAATGAAATAAAATTATGACCACCAAAAGTCGTATTTGATTTTTTTTTACTGTATCTCAGTAACTGAAACATAGCTTACATGTATTAAGCATATAAAATATGCGACATTCCATGGTGAGCATTTGATTTGAAATAATTTCTTCAATCTTCATAATGACCCTAAAATATTACTAGTATTCTCTCCCTTTTAGAGATTAAAAAGCTTTGGCTATAGTACAAAAGATAAGCTAAAATCAAAGAGCTTGTACATAGCAGAGGGGTGCAGAATTAAATTTTTAAAGAATAAAAAATTCCAGATCTTTATCAGTACATCAAGCAGCCTCATTCAAAATTCAAATTCCTATAAATATTTGGAAAAAGTTATTCTATGTGTTAGAAATGTAACCGTTTTTCTATGTTTGTTCGGTCTTCCCCTAAAAAGCAATCTTTCAAGCATTTGAAGACAGAAATTTGAGACTTCTCTTTGTCAAGTTAAACATTTTCATATCCCTTAACTATTTCTCTGATATGTCTTCATGCCGTCCCTTCCTATCCTTCTTGTAAGAGTGCTTCTGATATGGTTTTCCTTCTTAAAGTGTGATGCTTAGAACAGAATGCCGCAGCACCTGTCCAGGCACTATTCAGTACACTGGATTCATCAGCTACATCACGCTGGTTCTTCGACTCCCCTTAACAGTTCCCTAAATTTCACTAGTTTCTTTGGCATCTATATTCACACTGTTGATTCATTCTCAGCTCAGGCAAAAGTAATTCCTAAGTGTTTTCTCAAGATGTTGTGGTTTAGATCTAGACTATCCCCTAAATTTCATGTGTTCAGGGGTAGGGTTTTTAGAAGGGGATTAGATCATAAAGTGCCAAACTCATTGGATTGATCCATTGATGAGATCATAGCTAAATGTGCTGTTAGGAGGAGGGGCCTGGTTGGAAGAGGCGTTGTCACCAAAGCATGATTTTGGAGGTTGCATCTCCCTCCCTGTCTCCTCCATGCTCAATCTCTCTCTCTCTCTCTCCCTCTCTCTCTTTCTCATGGATTGAGCAGCTTTCTTCAGCTACACCTTTCCACCATGCCATTTCTGTCTCAGAGCCAAACAATGATGGAATGAACCCACTGGAAATTGTGAACCAAATGATCCTCTTCTCCTTTAAGTAGTAGGTGCCTGATATTTTGTCCCAGCAATAGAAAAAGCTGACTAAAACATTAACATATTCCTGTTAATCCATGTCTTTCTCAGCTTGCATTTTAATAGTTTTTACTTTACCCAAATTTAAGATATTACATTAGAACTCATTAAGTCTTACTTACTGTCTTACTCCAAAAATATTTTGGTTTTTTATTCTTCCAGTTTACTAGCATTGGTTCCAACTGTACATGATTTGTGTGCTATCTTTACTTTCATCTAATTTATTAAATCCACCCACTCTAGATAACAAGTTTTGTGTGCTATACACACGGAAATGTTTCTTCAAATAACAGTGATCCCTTTTGCATGCCATAGAATGAGATACTTTGATTCTACAAAACTAAGCATATCAGTATCAATCTCATATTTCTTTGTCTCAAAAATAAGCACATCATTAAAATCTTTGTCAAACGTCTTCCTGAATTTCATGTAGATATTATCTATTCTTCTGTAATCTTAAAAAACAAATGAAACTATTTAGCAAAAATATGTTCTCAGTGACACTATTTTATATTTTTAGTGTGTCCCTTTATAAGAGCCCATCATTTATTATTATAAATAATAAGCTATATAATTTTGTTAGGTATCTAAAACAAGCTTTCTGGTTTATAGACACCCATCCTGTTCTGTAATGCATTTTTCTCTTACTGTTCAACAGAAATGAATTTCACATCTAAGAAATGTGAGTTTTGTGGACACTATGGTTTGGATACAGATTTAGCATGTGCCCTGAAGTTTCACATGGCATTATTGGAGTTAGTGTGGAACCATAAAGAAATGGGGCCTGTTGGGAGGTCATGTGATCAGTCGAAGGTGCTACCTTTGGAAAGGTTTAAGGTAGTTTTGAGTGACCACTTGGTAGTTCTCACAAGAGGGCTGTTATTCAAAGCCTGAGCTGACTCTACCCAGCTCTCAAGTTTGCTGTTTAGAGATGTGATGTCCTCCGCCCACACATGCTCCCATCATTAGGTGTGGGGCCCTTACCAGGGACCATGCCATGCTGTTCAGACTTGCAGCCTCTAAAACAGTGAGCTAAATAAACCTATTTCTTTTGTCAAGTTAGCTTGCCTCTGGTATTCCATGGTAGTGTTGAAAAATTGATTAGTACACAGAGTCAATGTTCCTGCTAGCAAAAAAAAAATGTTCCTGCTAGAAAGAAAATAAAATTTTTAAGTAATATGTTTAAAGGTATCAGAGAGCTGTAGAGTCAAACAGGATGAGATGAACAAAATTTCATAGTCAAGAGCTCTCCTAGGAGAGATGACAAGTACCAGCTGTTTGCCTTCTTGACTCATTTAATAGTCTGAAACAGGCATGTGGAATGAGCCTCACTGTGAGGGAGCCTCCCGAGTAAAGAGAAAGTATTCATGTATGTAGAGGTCTTATAGCTGCTGACCTGCGCAGGAATCTAGAAGATCCCCGATCTGAGTCAGTGTTTGTCATGGTCAGCTCACATTCTGAGGCAGCACAGGTGGCTGGAGAGACTAGGTTGGAAAGGTAGAGTAAAATCTTTCCCACTTTCATGGATTTTAGAATATAAAATACCACCAGACTGTATTTTATGATCTGTCTTGCTTTTACAATATTTACCAGATTTTGAAGCTGGGTAACATATGAGGTATTCTCAAAATCTCCAATGGTCAGAATTGAATCTTCCCAGTACATAAGTGCTGAGGAGACAGAAACCCGTAAGTTTCCAATCAACAATCTAAGAGAGCGAGCTCATATCTCAGAGATGAGCCATTAACAAAGTAGAACTTAGAATAGTGGTGGCGAACCTGTGGCACGCATGCTGCAGCAGATGCAGAGAGGTGCCCTCTGTAGCCACCCAAGCCAAGTCGCCCCAGACAGTGTTTGACAAATTATCGGCATACACACAACAGCAAAGATCACATTGATGGTGTAAAAGCATGCAAAACGCAAACTTTTACCTTGCAATAAAAAGCTGTTTGTATCATTGAAAGCTCTGTTATTGTGTTTTTCTTTT
>PVJO010018194.1:0-37306 GCA_004026905.1 Hystrix cristata | reverse complement strand
CAAGACATCTTTAAGAACAACAACAAAATCTCTGGTTGGATACATATATTGTAATTTCTTTCCTACTCTTTAACCTGGAAATGCATGTTTCTCTACAGTATTCAGTAATTGTTCAAAATAAGTTCTTCTGCCAAGCCAACACCACTCAGTGTCATCCGCATTCATAATAAGGACTCACGTCTACTTATAGGTCACATGTCACTTACACTGAGAACTTGTCCAATGGAATACTCGTTTGAGAGGACCAAGGTGGTCCCATACCAGAAAGCCAGAGCATAGGACGCGTAGATCAGCAGGAAAGCGGCACCCATAGAGACATTGGCTGTGATAGCTTTCTTTATCCCCATTTTTTTAGCATCTTCTAAATTTTTATTATACCTGGGAAACAAAACAAATGTTATCACATATCCCTATAAATCTTAGGAAAAATATCTTTATGTAGCATGATAGTATTGAGCAGTTACAACATTCTGAGCCCTGTCGTATGCGTGTATTTTCTCCTTTTGAGCATAGAGTGACACTATAACGTTATTACTATCTTATTCCCTGCTGTAGAAGAGCAAACTAAGGCTCTAGGGGGCAAGTTATTTGTGAGCAAGTCTCCTGAAAACTTCTTTGCTGGCCTCAGCAAGAGTGAAATAAGTGAAGCAAACTTTGGGAACATGTACTTTTTTTTTTTTTTTATATACATACAGGAGAATTCAGGGACATGAAAGTAATTGTTTTTCTTAAAAATCTCCATGCCTCTTCCATTAATTACGAAATGGCGACACAATGTTAGAAAATACTGAACAAAAGGAAGTCATTGAGGGCTGGGGATTTAGCTCAGTGATTAGAGTGCTTGCCTTGCAAGCACAAGACCCTGAGTTCGATCCCCGGCACCACCAAAAAAAAAAAAAAAAAAAGGAAGTCATTGAAATTTCTGAACCTTAAGGAAACTTTGGGGACAGTCTGCTCCTCGTCCTGTTCCCTCTGGGGCCACTGGAAAGACTCAGAGTGAGATTATATGTGTGAGAGCATTTGCAGAGCTTGGAATTGCTATGTAATACTTTTCCTTAAATGAGTTGTAGGATTTGTCTTACTTCCTCAGATATCTACTTTAAAAATTACTCACCTACAAAAGATATCTGGCTTAGACAGTATTCAACAGCCCGTCATCATGCATCAATGCCCCTCTCTTTTACCCTTTGTCAGTACTGCCCAAATAGCCTCCCCAACTTTTGTCATGCACCGGCTGGCCGCCACTGGGCTAAGGGGCCCTGTCCTCTGGCACGGGCCACCCAAGTTCTTGTGGCTACAAGGGCCGAAAAAACAAAACCTTCAGCACCTCTGAGCACCGTAACCAGATCACAACATGAAGGGCATGGAGAACACTCATTAAGGCTTTTCAGAGCAAACATGAAATCCACCAAAGGGGGCAAAAACAAGCAAACACCAAACAAGAAAGAAACAACACTGGTATCCACCAACATATCTTTCTAGAGTTCAATGATTCACTTCCCAAATGAAAATTCAAGTACTTTTAACCCCTCAAAGAGTGGAAAATTTCTGATGCTAAAGCTAAAGGAGATGGTCCTGCAACTCTAGCTTCATTTGAAAAGAACAGCCCACCCTGCAAGAGAGATATAGATAATGGCTCAGAGTTACGTAAACAAGAAGTTTGCAAATATAAAGCCAAGGCAAAATTATTAGAGAAATAGGACAGATTATAATTGAGCCTTGAATCTCTCCTTATCCTTTTAATCAAACTCCCTGACAAATTCAGAGCCTCGCCTAGAAGAGGAGCTCAAAATTGCTGAAATCAAAGAACTTAATTTCACAGACATTTTAGAGTTTTGATATATTAAATGCATGACTGTATTAATATTACATTAGTTTTCTTTGGAGTATCTGAGCTATTCATTCTGCAGCAGAGTTCAAACTACACCCCTTAGTAAGTATACATTTTTCTGGGCTTCATAACCACTTTTTAAAAACTAGCTATTTTATCACAATTACAAATGTGTGCCACATGAAATTATGTAGCAATCATGTCTACTGAAAATGAAATGTAAACAGAATTTATAGTGATGAAATATGTAAGTCCCCAACTTGCCACTTGCTGTCTGTGACTATTATTAAGAAACATGTGTTATTACTCCTACTAAATATGTACAAATGCCCAAGTGTGTCTCACTCTAGGAGTTGAGATGAGGAACACAGTAGTACTTGGTACAAATTATACACAACTGCTAAGGCATTTTAATACTTCCGACTCATAGTCCGTCTTGTACTGATATCAGGTCTGTTTACTGGACAAACACTGAAATCATTTCACTGATAAGATGTTGTCCTGTGAAGCCAGAGGAAACATTCATACAGGAAGAAGCAACAACAGGAGGTAATTATTTAGACACCATGGAAGATAAATAGATAAGTGAAAAGAAGGTTACAGAGAAGGAAGGAGACAGAAGCAATGCTCCTTTTTTTTATTTTTGGCGCCGGGGAGCGAACTCAGGGCCTTGTGTTTGGAGGCAAGCGCTCTAACCACTGAACTAAATCCCCAGCCCTAAGCAATACTTCTGTTATACAGGCTTCCTGGTTCATTTTTCAATAAAATGTCGCTCATATTGAAACAAAGTTTAAAATCACACATTTATTAGAAACTTTAGTATGAAAATAAAAATTAAAGTGGGAGTTCTGAAAATAGAATAAAGTAATACAACAAAAACATTAATATTTTAAAAATATTACTCTTCTCATCTATGATGAAAACGTCAATTAAAGTAGCTAATCAAATTGGCAGGAACTATTTTTGTTCAGCAAAGAAGTTAATACTATTATACAAACATACAGCAAAACATATAGGAGAGAAAAGTATTTTTAAATTAAGTAGTGAAAAACTATTCTAACTATTAAATTCATTTATAGCTCTGGTAAAATTCCTACAGCAAGAGAGCCAGCTTCCTCCTGTACTCGCTATTTTTTGAGGAGAAATTCAGACTAAGACTTTGTACATGTGGAAACAAAGAAGAAAGCGGAAAGCAAACTGAAGGATTATGTTCATCAAAGAATAGTCTTATAAATTTACCTTCCAAATTAAACCTCAGAGATGAGTCCTCCATCTGATCCAGCTACCATCGTTCCTATCAGACTGACCACTGCACCAGCCACCACGGCTCTCACTGATCCCACCTTTGGGCTGATCTCATCTACTCCCCAGAGACTTTCCAGTCAGAGAAGTTACCCTAAAATATAATGTCGATAGCCATTCCTCTGTTTAACACCTTCAGCCACTTTCCCATCTTTGGAATAAAGCTCTAACTCTTCAACACGACCTGCGAGTCCCCACATTCTGGTTCCGGCTCATGCTACATCGCCCTCCCTTCAATGAGCTCTACTCACACAAGCCTGATGACATTACAGAACACACAGAAGCTCCTGCTCCCTCAGGAAGGTGGAAGATGCTTCGTCTGACCGATCCTCTCCCTAGCTCTCCGCGGGGAGGCTTTTCTCATCTCTCGGGTCTCGCCCTAGGTGATACTTCCCCAGAGTGGTCTCCCTGGCCACCATATTTAAGTCTGCCCTCCTCACTCTCATCAGAACACCATCACTTCTTTGAGACTATGATTTAACATCTTTCTAAATAATACTTTGTCTGACTCTTTTTTTTTTTTTTGGTGCCGGGGAATTGAACTCAGGGCCTTGTGCTTGTGAGGCAAGTACTCTAACCACTGAGCTAAATCCCCAGCCTGTCTGACTCTTACAGAGTATTTTATTTCTCCAAATAAGGTTTATTCCAACAGTTGTATTCCACGCTCACATATCTGGAGCGCTCTGTGCCCTTCTCCTCTCAGTACGATTCCAGTTCCATGAGACTGTGGGCTTTCTGTGGCGAGATGCTGGTGTGCTCACTAAGTAAGACTTCCCATTTTATCAGTGAGAAAAATTTTAAAGCAACAGCAAAAACTTTAGCGAGAATCAAACTGGAGTACAGATACTGCTTGCCATACAGCTAAGCTACCAACTTAGCTATCAGAATTTCTCTTTTTGGATATGAAATATACAACCATGTGATTATTCCAAACACATGTGCAGCATGCTAAAAGTAACTCTGCGGTAACTACTTGAGTAAGCCTGGGGAAGTTTACGACACGGCACCCTGAGCACCAGAAGAGCCCAGCTGTGTATCCAGCGCTCATCACACAACTTCTCGTCTTCCCAGAAGTAATCATTCGACTTAGAAACAAACATATCCCTGCTTTCTTCATGGCTTTACCACCTAATATACAGTCTCCTACTCAGAATAGTTTAGATTTTTCTGTTTGCAAAAATATATGTTTATAACATGGCAGTATATATTGTCATGGTGTATATTAAAATTTATAGAAAGTTTCTTGATGCCTAGAAATTACAGAATCTAGGCTGGGGATTTAGCTCAGTGATTAGAGTGCTTGCCTTGCAAGCACAAGGCCCTGAGTTCGATCCCCAGCACCAAAAAAAAAAAAAAAACCCCCAAAAAATTACAGAATCCAATGAATACTATAAATTTCAATAAATCATGATCTACACTCTTGGAAATCTAAGAAAAGGGAACATCGTAAGGATTATGGTAAACTATCCATCATAGAAAAGGCTTTGAACTTTTTTACAAACATGGTTTAGGTCATATATTTATTGTCCAAATAATGCAGCATATCTCGACTAAACGGGAATCTGGACAAGGAGAGAAATGGTCCACAGATTAAAATGACCCCACTGATCTGTTGCAAAATGTGTTCCTCTAATCTTCAAGAGTTGAGAATTAATTTGATAGGCCAAAAAACTCATCAGAGACCTGAAATATATTGTAGCCTTAAAATTACTTTTATAAAAAAAGTGACTTTTATGTTAATGTCCATCTAGGAAACTACATAAATTTCTTTGAATTAGCAGATAAAAGAATTGTACAAAAACATTTGTAACTTCTACAGAGTATTTGTAATGTTGCAGTGTATCCATTAATTATTAGAAAATATTTACATTGGAGAAAATCTCTTATAATTAACACTGTCAATCTGAAGGACATATAAGATGACACAGAATTTAACAACTCTAGCAATTTAAAAAAGAAGCTCAAACCTTTTAAGTTCTTTCGTTTGTCCTCCAAATGCAATCACAGTTCTTATGGCTGCCAAGACTTCTTCAGCCACTGCCCCAGCTTTTGCATATGCCAAGAGTTCTTTATCAGTAAACGAAGACAGTATCTGTTTTCAAGGCAATTTCATATCATTTAACCATTTTTAACAGGTTAACTTTATCACATTGCAAAGTAAAAATATATAGATACACAAATATATTAATGCATGTGAGGAACAAAAGCTTTCTCTTAATTATTTTTGGTTATATGTTCCACATTTTAGCATATATATTCACTGTGTAAGCCACTTCAAATTATTTTTAAATGGAGATGTACATATTAATTGTACTTTTTCCATGAAAACCACACAGATCCTCATCTAAATAAATACAATCAGAACTTTCGAGAGATGTTAAATTTCAGGAAAGAAAATATGTATCACACTACAATAATAAAAATATAGAAAAGTCATTATATTATATAACCCAGCAATTGTTCTCCTGAGCATTTATCTGAAAGAGAACAAAATAATGTGAAAATAAGAACAGTTAATACATTATGTATCATAATCTTAAAAGTAGTTACTCAGAGTGTAGGATATAGATGAAGAAAACTCTCTCTTACGAAGAAGAAACCAACAGATAATAACACAAAACTTTCTTCTCAAAGCTTAATTTATTTTGTGTTAGGGCTTTGGTTGCCTTCTTTATCTTTTTGCTATAAGCATTTGTGGTATCTTGTCTAAATTATGTGGAGACCAACAAAAATCATATACCCTGACCAATCTGTCCATCACATACCCAATCTTACCCCGAACCAGTTTACAAAATGAACACAACTCCCACCAAGGATGAGAAAATAAACTTTATAAAATCCTGAGAGGCATGTGTACCAGGGAGGGGAAGGCCACTCCTATTGGTCTACCACAGTGGGATACAGAATAGAAGCTTAATAATTTACATGTGTGTGGGCTTCACGTGATGCCCACATGAAGAAGTAAGAAAGTATGTTCCTTATCTTTATAAGAACTGTTTGGAATATGTATGAAGATAAAAATTTACAATACTGATAAAAGTGGGCCTCCAAAACTAAAAACACTAAAATCACAAATATTAATTGAATGGGACACATAGGCTGTTCATCGAACAGTGCGTACTTGCCGCACGACTACGGCACTGTCCACTCCTGGACATGGGTCTCTAGAGTGCCACGTGTCCTCTTCATGCAGGAAGAGGATGAGGTAGAAGAGCTGCTTCCCTCTCTCTCGTGCCTTTCCCCAATAAGCACATGGCCAAGGACATGAAGCCCTGACATGAGCGGCACTCAGCGAGGTCAGTCAGATTATCCCGATGATTTTGAACAGAAGACAGAAAGATGAAATAGATCAAGGCTTTAATAGTGAAAGACCCTTCCATGGAGTTTTATGGAGGAGTTAAAGCCTGAATTCGCAGGCTCCACCTACCTTTGCCCAGACCCCAGCTGACAGTCCAAGAACAGGGCTGATGGCCAAGATCACAAGGGTTAGCTTCCAACCACGTGTGAATCCTACTATAAAACCAGCCAAAAATGTTGCCAGTGACTGAAAGAACAGTCCAATTTTGTCACCAATTCCTTCATTAACTTTGGCGACATCACTAAAAGAACAGAAAGTTTGAGAGAGAAAGTCACAATTGTAAACACAGAACTTTTCTCCTGAATTCATTTTGGTTTTGTTGAGAGTAGAATAAATTGGTTTACATGTAGGGTCTGTGTTTGCCTGTTTCATTTGGCAGGATGACAATTTCTAATAGGAAGTCTGTCTAACAACAGGAATCTGCAGTCTGTATGGCCCCAGGAAGTGCACATGGTGTAGTGAGTAAGTGTTCAAGGCAGATTTCAAATTGCCCAGAAACTTCCCCAGAAAGTATTCTATTGTTGCTTTACTGCACACTCAGAAAATGTCTTAGTTCTGGCAAATCCAACCCCTCCCTCAGTGCCGGCCATGCAGGTCCCCTCGTACCCTGCCAGGTCCTTGCATGATAAAAGGTACATAAGACATTATTACTACTCAGGAGGAATGTCGTCTTCTAACCGATACACTAACACCTCCTAACAGATCTGATGACATCTACTGCATTATGTGAAGGGCAAGAACCACATCTGAGTCAACCACAAAACTAGGTACTTACTCTGTGAGCCGGGTGTTCAGCTCCCCGACATCATGCACATCAAACCAGCCTATCTCCTGCTTCATGATAGCATGGAAAAATACTTTTCTAATTTTGTGTATCTGTCTTCCAGCTGCCAGACACCAAAATGAAACCTGAATATAAGCAGCAACAAGCACGCCAGCTCCGATTCCACTATAGTAATAGGCGTACCTGGAAAACAAGAACACTACACAAATGCTGTTTCCTGGTCAACGCATCTTTCCCTAACAGATGGATGACTCATTCTTTTTAGCTTAGCATCTTTAACAAATAAGAAGGGCTTGCAACAAGCAAAGTTGATGTTCAGCATCTAACTACATCTTGATTATTACAGAAAAATGGTTAAGAGTGATTTCTCTTCTATGAGAAACCCAAAGTATAAATAAAGAGCAAAATAAAAGATAGATAATAGGGAACAAGGAGAAAAATCATTTGCAAATGGGAATAGGACCAATACATGGAAGAAGCTGGGAAGGGGAGGGGATGTACAAAGAATTCAGATACGTTATACACATCTACCAACTCTGCACAATGAATGTAATCATTATGTACTACAAAAAATAGGCTAACAAAATAAAATTTTTAAAAAAGTGATTTCTACTTTGGCTCAATCTCAGTTCTTGATTTAACTTTTGTGTAGTCCCAGGCAAGGGACTACACCTCAGTTTTGTAACTGTAAATGCAAATAAGTATAGTGACGCAGTCACACGTGAGATATACTTGGGCCAGCGCTGGCATATAGCGAGTGCGGAGAGGAAGCTAGTGAACACACTATGAACAACCGTGTGGATGGTGGGAAATCAGGCGAGGCGTATGACCGTAGTCCTGGCTACATTTAGTATATCGCCACCAACTGACGAGCCCTCGAGGCTCTACAAGGCCACACTGCCCCGAATGGCCCAAAACTGCAGCATGGAAACAAGCGTAGAACTTGACGGAAAGTGGAACTAGGATGCAGAAATGATCCCCTGACCTTCTGGGCTACTAGTCCAGCCAAGCTTGCATGTTAAGTGGCAACAAAACGTATTTTCACATCATCTGTTCAACTGGCCATCATGAGCTATCCTGTCATTACAATGAAGAATTCATAGTTCCCTTTCCAGTGTAATCTCTGAGAATAAAAACCAAAGGCATCTTCCACATTCAAACCTTTGGCATCTGGAAAAACTAAAGGTGCCTTGCTCCAAGTCTTCCTATTTAAAAAGTAAACTACTATTGAGCTTCAGTAACAAGTTAATTTTCAGGTTAAAAAGCCAATGTCCTAACATAGGACATCAACTTCCCATTTTAAAAAATTCTTTGTTATCTTCTAAAAAATAGTTGTATAAAGCAGAAGCTGGAAGAATGTCTGTGCAGTAAGAATCTCATCTCTGATATTATGGTTCAACATTCTGTACAAAACCCACCAAGAAAAGAAGATTGCTAAACCAAACCCCCCCTCAGCTGCAGCTGGTAATTTACAGTGCACTTACCCGAGAAAGTGTACTTAGGACTCTAAATTTTAGTTAATAAATGATTCAGTTTTAGTTAATAGATAACTCAGTAATTAACTATTATCCCAGTACTAAGGCTGTACAGCAAGGGAGAGCTAAAGGAAATCTTACTTAACCAGTAGAATTCATGATTTGAGAATCAGTAATATGTTTTAATGTAATGTACATTATCAACCAAGACATTCTAGTTTTTCCAACACAAAAACAATGTCTCTTCACAGGAATATATGGAGTTATTCGTTTCTTTTCTTTCAAGATATAAGCAGCTGTCTCCACTTTCTTCAAACCTGCCTGTTAATTCACAGAATAATGCGTCATCTTTATCATCTGAGCCACTATCTCCTGTCTTCAGACATCTGTCATAAACTACTCTAGGGAGTAAACTTCGAGATACGTAAATCATTAACCAAATATTTCCCTGATGTTTGCTAATGTCAGCAATTATATTTCTTCTGAATGTTGTTTGTTTAGAGTTAGAAACTGAGTTAAAAAAATTTCCTGTTGGTTGATATTATCATCAAGTCATGACTACAATACCCAGAAGCAAGCCAGTAATTACAAAGCCACTGAATATAATGATCCCTAACTCATTCTTAATCCAATCATGTGCTGGTACTTGACTGCTTTGAAAGTGGCTGCATCTGGTACTCAACACATGTTGATGATAACATCATCTGGGGTGTTCACTTTGTTTGGCACTCAACATGCGAGCTATAACTTTCTCTTGACTCACCACTCTTTCCAGCCAAAACAATCTGTCTGGTACTCACCATTTTGGTACTCCACATACCTCCTGGAACCAGCTAATGAGGAGTACCTAAGTACCACTGTGTTTTTAAAGGCTAATTTAAACTTCTCTAATTTCCTTGTATATGGTATGCCACGTTTGCCAGCACATGCATTGAGTCTATTCTGGGCTTAGCCTCACTTTCATGTATTTTTAAGAAGCCAATACTTCTTAAAAATAATTCTGCACTGTATCTTCTTTAAAACCTAAAATTGGTATCGTTCTTCTTAAAACTTCAAATTTTCATGAAGATAATGCAACATTTTAAACATTGTCATGATGGGACTGATTCAGAAAGAGCTAAGAAAACGATAGTAAAGAGGAAGGAATGGAGGGACAAGAAAAAAAGAAGAAAAAAATGGAAACAACGCTGTTGTAAATAGGAGGGAAGGAGGGGCTGTGGGGGGGAGGGGAACTGGAAAAAAAGCAGCAGCAACATAAATCATGTACAGGTACAAATTCCCTGTGATGAATGTTATTATGTATATCTAAAATGTATCACTAAAATAAACAAAAAAAAGAAAATGTCTACTTACGTGGTCATCTCTTCCTCCAGACGCCTATAGATCAGTGTGTTGAAGTCACCTAGGCCACCACAAAACAAACATACCACTTATATCTCCTTTGTCTCCATTAAAAATAAACACATACAAACGAACCTAACACATTTCAAATAACAATTTACAAAAAGCAAAAACAAAAACCCAGGACAGGGGCTTGGGATTTAGCTCAGTGGTTAAAGTGCTTGCCTTGGAAGCACAAGGACCGGAGTTCGATCCCCGGCACTGGGAAAAAACAAAACAAAACAAAACAAAAAACCAGGACAGACTAACTCCATCTCTATTGGGTATAATTATCATGGCATTCATTACAATATTTCCCTGCATCTGTGTGCAACCACGCAGGGACTAAATTCAATGATGCCTGTTTGTAAGATGAAACCCACGCTGATAGATAAATGCTGATGCACACTGGACACTTAAGGATATATTTAAAACCTAACATTGCATTTCTCCAGGTTTCATTTTATTAATAATTATGAAATACAAAGAATAGTGTTATAAACACTAGTGAGAATCACCAAACATTGGTAAATACTAATATAGCTATTCGAGGAACTCCTTGAGCAAACAAACAAACAAAGGAACTCTAAATCTATCATGGAAATGTTTATGAAGCACTAAAAACTTCAATATCAGCTAGCACTCTGCTTTGAACACACCTGCGATGCAGGCTCTGAGGACAGAGATGACAAGTTTTTTCTTTTTTGCTTATAGCACCAAGGTTTTGAAACACACATTTGAGATCAGCACGCAGTTTATACAATCACAATTTAAGTATTGAAGCATAACTACAACTTGATCATTCCTGTACACAGTTTATATAGTCATAGTTTAAGCATCAGAATATAAATACAGTATGTTTTGATTATGCCAAAGAAAGTTTGAAATCTGATGTACCTCACAATCTGAAAATTTTGAGTACTGACAGGATACTACCCACAGAAAATACCACTTCATCAAGCTTTGCTTCATGTGAAAATGTATTAAAAATATTTTATGATGTTACCTTCTGTCTATATTTATAAAATCACATGAAACACAAATAAATTTCCAGTTTTGATGTGGGTCCCCAAGATACTTTGTTACATATAAGTAAATATTCCAAAATCTGTTAAAAAAAAAAACTCCAAAGATAAATTACCATCTTCTAGTTTCAGTCTCACTTTCTGTGGTTTCAGTACCAGCAGCCAGGCACCCGTGGTATCATTTCACATCTCCACAAGGCGGGTGCAGGCCACACAGTAACATTGTGAGACACAGAATATAGTCACATAATTTTTATTATAGTATATTATTATACTTGCTGAATTTTTATTATGAGTCTAACTAATCTCTTACTGTGCCTAATTTATGAATTAAACTGCATCACAAGTCTGTACGCATAGGAAAAAACATGTTACGTATGTGGCCTACTACTACCCATACTCTCAGGGATGCACTGGGGGTCTCGAGGAGCGGGAACTGTGACATTCAGAAGAAAACGTCCGGATTCTCACCTCCTCATCTACTCACCTTGGAATTCTGTTACTCAAATATGGTCTCTTTCCATGTGTTGTTACAGATTAAGAGTCCCTGTTGCTATCTAAAGCAAACCTTCGTTCCTGAGCCGTGGGTTCAATTCTTTCTCAAGGACATGACTCAGAAAATTCTCTTCCCTTTCTCTTTCAAAATCACCTCTTAACTTTCTCTTCCACACACACACACACACACACACACACACGCACACACACACACTTTATTTGCTCCTATTTCTTCATTTCTGCTTTCGTTTCCAGACACCTCAGTCCATGACAATGGACAATGTGCAAAACTTAATTTCTGTTACCTACTGCACAAACCTAGTCTTGCTCCATCTTCCTCAACTCAGCTGACGGTAACTGTACCCTTTAGTTTCCAAGGTGAAAAACTTTACAGTCGGGGACTCTCATAACTGATTCCGGCTTATTATCTGAAGTTCTGGATAGATTTATCTATTTCCCCCGAACTTCCCTGCAATATTTGTGGCTCCAAAGCTTTCTCTTTTTCTTTACATCTTTGTCAGAACTTCCACTAGACAGTCTAAGGCCTGTGAATCTGCCTTCAGAAACTCACTACAAATAATAACTGGTGCTCATAGATTGGTAAACTGCATCAAAAATCAGAATCCAACAGTCTGTTGTATTCAAGTAACTCACTTAATCCGGAAAGATATTCATAGACTAAAAATCAAAACAAGCATGGGTAGCAATTTTAATTTCAGACAGGGTAAACTTTAAGCTAAAACTGATTAGAAGAAACAAAGGAGGTTACTACATTCTACTTAAGGGAAAAATCCAACGAGAAGAGATAACATTGATAAATATTTCTGCACCGAATAGTGGAGCAACAACCTTCATCAAACAAATACTGCTGAACATAAAGGATCAAATAAATACTATTACAGCTATAGTGGGGGAACTGAATGCC
This sequence comes from Hystrix cristata, assembly GCA_004026905.1. Lineage (NCBI taxonomy): Eukaryota > Metazoa > Chordata > Mammalia > Rodentia > Hystricidae > Hystrix > Hystrix cristata. Next base: position 24,731 of record PVJO010018194.1, on the reverse strand, counting down.
CCACTTTCACAAAGAAACAGATCAACTAAGCAAAAATTCAATAAAGAAATATTAGAGCTGAACTACACCACTGCACATATAGTTTTAGGAGATATCTACAGCGTATGCCACCCCACTATAACAAAGTATACATTCTTTTCTGCAGCCCACGGTATTTTTTCCCAAATAGATCACATGCCAGTCCACACAGCCTACTTAAGTAAATATAAAAGAATCAAAATTACCTCATATGCACTATCAGACAACTGTGCAATGAAAACAGAAATCAATGGCAGAAGAAATCGCGGAAAAGGCAGAGGCTCCCGGAAAATTAACAACACACTTGCAAACAGCCAGGGGGTCACAGAAGAAATCAAAGAAGACAGGAAAACATTCCTGGAGGGTTGACAATGCTGGCAGGAGTCACTGAAACCTCTGGGACACAAGGAAAGCAGTCCTAAGATCAATCGGTGCTCACATCACAATCAATGCCCATATTAGGAAGGCAGGACAAGCTCAAATACATGAGCTTAGGTCACGAGGAATCTTAAAATACTTGAGAAACAACAACAAGTAGGCTCAAACCAAAGTTCAGGAGGGGAATTATACAGATTAGAGTAAAACTCAATACAATGAAGACTCAAAAAGTGCCAAAAAAACCCAACACATCAAAGAGCTGGTTATTTTGAAAGAATAAAGAAAATAGATAAACCTTTACATGGACTTACCAAGAGAAAGAGAGAAAAGACTTACATCAATACAATTAAAAGTGAAAAAGGTGAAGTCACGACAGACATCATTGAAATCCAGAAGACAGTAACTACTGTATTCCCACAAATTTTGAAGAAATGCATAGATTTCCAGACTCATTACCAAGCTAGCCCAAGAAGATACAAATGTGCTGAACAACCCAATAACAAGCAGCGAAAATGATACAACAACAATAAAGAATCTGTCAACTAAAAAAAAAAAGCCCAGGACCTGATCGATTTACTGCTGAATTCTACAAAACCTTTAAGGATGTTATACTACCAATACTCCTCAAGCTCTTCAAAGAAACCAAAAGGGATGAAGTGTGTTATGGCTTCTATCTAGATGTTCTCCCACAGCCTCATGTGCTCATAGGTGGGGCTTTAGGGAGGTGCCTGGATTAAGGGTGGACTACTGGATTACTGGGTGGATTACTGGATTACTGGGATTAAGGGTGTGTGATAACTACATTGGTTTAGCCTACATCTGGGTGTGAGGAATGGAAGCCCTACCCTGAGTGTGGGTGGTATCAATGAATAGGCTTGTAGCCTGGATGGAATATAAAGGAAAAAGAGGAAGATAAGCACTTGCTGCTTTCTGCCATGGACTGTTTCTCTGCCACGATGCCCCTCTGCCATGCCACCCTGCCTTGGAGCCAGCTGACTATGAACTGTAATCTCTACAAACTGTAAGCCAAATAAACCTTTCCTCCTTTAACTTTGGATGCCAGGGAGGATATTTTGTCTCAAGATTGAGAAAACTAACTAAGAAGAGTGCTCCCAAACTGGCTTATGGAAGCCAGTATCGCCCCTGATTCCAAAACCAGATAAATACCTAACAACAACAACAACAACAACAACAAACTACACCTTAATGAACATAGATCACCTTAATGAACATAGATGTGAAAGTCTTCAACAAGACATTAGCACATAAAATGCAGTGCATTATCAAAAAGATCATACATCATAATCAAGAATAAGTTCCTCCCAGAGACGCAAGGATGGTTCAACATACATACATCATACATCAATAAATGTAATATACCACATAAACAAAAGCAATAGATGGAGAAAATGCTTTCAACAAATTCTAACACCCCCTCGTGATAAAAAACAAAAGCAAAACAGGTACAGGAAGACCACAGCTGAATATGATATAAGCTATTTATGACAAACCAACAGCCGCCATCATACTAAATGGGAAAAAACTAAAAGCATTCCCCCTAAAATCAGGAACAAGACAAGGATGTGCACTATCACCACTTCTATTCAACATAATACTTGAAACATTAGCCAGAGCAATCAGACAAGAGAAAGGGATAAAAGGGATACATATAGGAAAAGAAGAACTCAAATTATCATTCTTTGCAGATGACATGATACTCTACATAGAAGACCCAAGGAAATCCATCAAAAAAAAAACCTCTTAGAATTAATAACCAACTTCAGCAAAGTAGCAGGACACAAAATCAACATGAAAATCATTAGCATTTGTGAACACCAACAGTGAATTTAATGTCTTAGTTACTTTTCTCTCGTTTCTGGGACAAAATATCAGACACCCAAAGTTAGGGGAAGAAAAGTTTATTTGGCTCACAATTTGTAGAGGTTTCAGTCCACAGTCAGCTGGGTCCGAGGCAGGGTGGCATGGCAGACAGGCAGAAGGGTGCCAGGTAAGCAAGGAATGCAAGCAAAAGGGGCTAACTAGCTTCTTCCTGTATTTCATATTTTATCCAGGCTACCTGGCTTTAGGGTGGGCAGCACTCCCACCCTTAATCCTAATACCCTTAATCCTAGTGTCACATCCTTGATCCCAGCAGAACCATGCCAAACCGATCAGTGGACTCATTTAGTAATCACACACTCTAGATCCAGCTACCTCTTACCACATGAGGCTTTGGGGGGACATCTAGACACAAACCATAACACTTGATGAGAAAGAAATTATGAAAATACCATTCATTGTTGTTTCAAGAAAAATGAAATACAGAGGAATTAACTTCACCAAGGAAGTATATGTCAGTATGGAGATTTCTCGAAGGACTAAAATTAGAAATTCCATATGACCCAACTATCCCCCTTTTAGGCATCTTCCCCAAAAAGCTCAAGACATCATACTACAGTGATACACACAGAGCAATGTTTACAGCAGCACAATTCATAATCGCTCAATCCTGGAAGCAGCCTGAATACCCATCAACAGACAACTGGATAAAGACAATGTGATATCTACACATAATGAAATACTACTTGGTTAAAAAAGAGGACAATTTTGAAATGTTTGTAGTAAAACGAATGCACCTGGAAAATATAATATTAAGTGAAATAAACCAGACACACAGGCTTAAATATCAGATGGTACCTCTCATTTAAGTAAGTCAAAGTACAAATAAAGAGATCAATAGAGGATAGATAGGAGACTAGGGAATGGATAATCTGCAAATGGGAAGGAGTCCAAGAGATGAAGGGCAAGAGGTGAGGAGGAGGGGAAGGGGAAATACGTAGAATAAAGACACGTATGAGAACCTAATAATCTCAATGAATGTAAACATTATATGCCATAAATATGAGCTAAGATTAAAAATATCAGCAGGAGTGAAAAGGGGAAAAGGGGAAACAGGAGGAGGGAGGGAGGAGGAAATGATGAGGAGGGAATTAAAGCAGGAACCAAGCTGTATTATGTGCATGTATCCACTCCCCAAGATGATTGTACAAAGCATGTATTGTAAATGTGTACCGTACTAAAAAAAAAAGGGCTGGGGATTTAGCTCAGTGGTAGAGTGCTTGCCTGGCAAGCACAAGGCCCTGAGTTCGATCCCCAGAAACCACCACCCCACCAAAAAGCAGCAGCAGCTGGTGCTCGGACCCTCCACTTTCCCACAGCAGTAAACGCAACAGTGTACATTCAGGAAGATTCCACAAGCATCACTTTGAGTGTTCTTCTACATGCTGGGAATAAAGTCAGCATCACAAACAATACCTACTGAGATTGGCGTCAGTAATATTTGGGGAAATACTGCTTCCTGCATCTGCAAAGCTGTCCGTCATGTCTCCCAGTACTAGCATCATGAGGGGGAGTGCAGATCCATGGACGAGAGCACCCAGAGTTCCCAGCAACATGTAGAACTTGTCCAGCCCATCTGAGTAGCGAAACTAAGAGAAAACGTAGAGCATCGGCACAATTAGCACATTTTCATGGATGGTTTGTTCTACCTTAAAATATATATCTCAAATTCTAATAGTTTTGAGACTACTACTACTACTAGCTACTGCTACAGCCAAGCTGCCCTTTACCTCTGATAAAGTATTACAATAGCTTAATTCGAAAAGAGCAATGTTTTCATCTACTGAGATCTCAAGTAATTCTTCATACTAGACTCTGTTTTCTTCTGTGAGGTATGGTCAGAAGTATAAAAGTCTTTAATGACCATAATAGAAATACATGTTGCTCCAGTTTAAGACAAATTGCTTTTCATGCCATGGAAAAAAGCTGACTGCTAAGGCCTTGCTAAGAACACTGATTAGGAAGCATTTTGATGCTCTATGAGAGTGCCTTGGGTTGAAGATCTAGTGCACAATGGAATTAAGGTAAATGCAAAATGACCTCTACCATAATTAGACCTTAATAATGAGGAGGAAAGAATTAGTTAGATGCATGCATCCCAAAAAACTTTTCTCCTAGGGAGGTGGAACATGGCCCTATTCTACCAGTGCAGGTCTTCATAATTTCTTTACTTATAGCAAAGTCACGGGAAGCAAAGAAAGATTTCTTTGGGTTTAAAAACTGATAGGAAGAGAATATAGTAAGAAGAATGGGCTCAGGGTCACCTGGAAATTAATTATGCTTCTTTGACATAATTTAATGAATTGGTTAAGGATTGGGGAAAAAACATGAAAGAAAATCAAAACAAAAATATAACAAAGCCAGTGCTGGAGCATAAGACAAGCAGGCGTTGTGTGGACAAACGGTGTAGCTACAGGCAGAGGGTCTGCTGTCTGAGGTGGCAACGGGGTGCACAGTCTGAGGTCCTGGAAGGACAGCTACACGCAAACATGGGTCAAGCACCAGGCAATATAAAGGACATAGCAGCACAAGCAACATTTCAGCGCCTACATGCTCCCACAAGGAGACAGAACCCGTCCTAAAGTTACCAAGGTGCTTACAGTAACATGGCAGCAGCGAGTGGGAATGAATACTGAACTGGCAATCGGAAATATAGAGAGAATAGCTCTTGCCAGCAGTGAACTCCAGTCTATTAGGCAGGAGAGAAAAAGCTAAGTCAAATTACGAAACAATTAGTGAAAAGATAAAGTTTGGCAGGAAAATAAAAAAGACAATATGACAAATAAAGGGCATAGGTGTTTGGATTTCAACCTTTTCTAGTTCTTCAAGGTATAATCGATTCCACTCAAATTTATGTTCTTGGCATAACTTTTCATAACCCCAAAATGTCATCCAATTAACAAATTACAATGTAAAGAAGAGAACAGTGTTCTGGTATGTTTTCTTCGTTATCTCACCGAAGCACAGGTTAAATTTTGGCACTTTGTCTTGACTAGGCATGCATCCTCTTCTTCAAACAAACAAGTGGACAAAATATGCAATTCCTATGCACTCAGAGAACGAGATTTTATGCATAGTTTATCTCATCACCACCATGATATTTTACCTTCAGAACATCTCAAAAACAAACAGGCCATGAATCCAAACGCTTGCTGAATGACACAGATGTGATGAGACACGAAGCATACAGCATCTGCCATGCAGTTTTCTTATCGAAATGCTTAACATGAATGTAAAAGGACTTTAGACCTAACTGTAACCATATAAAACATGCCAAGCAGGGAGGATCAAGTTAAATGATAACAAGGAGGCAATTAATGTAGCCCAGTGAGTGGGGACACTCTAACAATAACTGACACATCAGTGTTATCTACTGAAATCTAATACATTTTAGACTCCAGATAAAAAACATTCAAATGCAACTGGGCTGATTCTGTTCTGAACAGACCAAGTTTAGCAGAATTTTTTGGAGATAGTTGGAAAGAAATTTGAATGTGAGTGGAGCATTATATATTAAGAAATTATTGCTCATATTGTTAAATATGGTCACTGCGCTATGTTTTAAAGAAAATTATTTTGGAGAAAAAATTTTTTGAGAGATATAAACTTGAGATAGGTATGAAACAACATGAAATCTGTAATTTCACATGAAATGTGGCAAAATATTAATTACTGGCTATAAGCAATGGGTATTAATTTTACTATTCTACCTTTTTACATGTTTCAAAAATTTTGTACTAAAACTTGGTAAAGATAACATGTTTATCAAATAAGCAAAGGTACATCTCATCATCTCATACAGAACGGAATGAGTCAAAAGTGAATTTAGGTTCAGCTAAGATTCCAGGAATGATCGCAGAAAGCTCAGAGAATCTGAGCTTCATTTTTCTTTATGACATAAAGCAAAATTGTTTTCTACAGAGAAAAGTTGAGAAGATTTGAAGAAAGTGGTAACATAATCCAGAGTAGGACAAAAGCCACAATCAAAGTCCTACCTCTATAGTTTATTAGGAAAGAGACTTTGGGGGGCTGAAAGCCTCCATCTGCACATTTACAACATGAGAAAAACACACATAGAAAATCTTGCTGAGTTCTTATGAGGATTAAATGAGGCTTAATAAATTCTAATAAGCAAAGAATACAAAATATACAACAAGCAGCAACTGCTTGATTTCACAAACGTCGTAACTCTTCAGCCTCTCACATTAAAGGAGCAGAAAGTCAAAACACTAACATATTAGTTGCAATGTTGGAGCCTTTCAAAAAGGGAGAAAAATAAAAAAAACATTTGGTTAGACATTGAGAGGAGAGACACAGAAGGGGAAGCAGAACCACAAAAAGGGAAGGCTTATCAGTGCTGGAAGCTAAGGATCAGAATTCCTGGGGCAAACAAGCTGACATTACAGGAAGGAAAGTGGCTTTTGTAATATTGAGCAGGTTAGATGGGAACATAACCATGGTGCTCAGACTAGAGGAAAGTTGGTAAACGTAGTTGTTTCCTCAAAATTTTAAAATGTTTCATGAGCTGTTTTGGGCTATACCTGGTTCTGGCTAACGGTAAAAATGGAATAAGTTCCCTGTCCTCCTAAAACTTATATTCTAGAGCAAGTATTTACAAAAGGAATACTGTATTTATTCAATAATTATTCAACATCTAGGAATCTATTAAAGTCCCAGGTACTGTTTTAGGCATCTGAGGTCCAACAGTGAAGAAACTATAACAACACTTCACCCTCAAGGAGCTTAAATTCAGAGAAAAGACAAATAAAGGCAAGAAAGTCAATGGAGTGGTAGTGGATACCTGTCATCCAGTTACTTAGGGGCTGAGAGGCAGGAGGACCACAAGTTTGAGGCTGGCCTGGACAATGTAGTGAGACCTTGTCTCGAAATAAAAAAATGCTGGAGACGTAACTCAGGGTGAAGGCCCTAGGTCACCCCCTAGGGCCACAGTCCATCGTTCGACAAACACAAAAGGCTGTAGGTTTAGTTCAGCGGTGGGGCACCCTGGCTTCCATAGTTCAATACCCAGTACAAAAAAAAAACACCCAGCACCGGCTAAGGGTTCAGGAGAAAATCCATGCAGGGCATGTGCCACAGTGGCTGGCAGGGGCAGCGGGTTTAGGCTGTCTGTCAGGGAAGGCCCCTCTGAGATGAGACTTCAGGGACAGGAAGCCACAGTTCACCACGTGACGATGTGGTGACAGACACTGCAGATGTGAAGAACAAATGCAAAGGTTGTTAGGCAGAAATGAGTTTGGTGCGTCTCAAGGATCACACGTCCTGGACGCTGTAGTGAGAACAGAGTGAGGGAGGGTTCGCTGGTGGTGTGGGCACAGATGAAACTGAGCTCAGATCATGTGGGGTCATGTGTACATGTTTACAGAAAGGAGATCGGGTCTACTCTGGATTTCCCACATGGATGGTAGGAAAAGCACTGGGGAATTTGCAGGAAAGGACCGAGGTGACAGGAAGTGGTCGCCATGTGCAGATCTTTAGAACTGTAAAAGCAGAAGAGGGTTACTACGAGAAAAGAGCTCTTGTGAGAGTGACCTCTCCCGCAGACCTGGGATGCAAAGTGAAGATCCTGACACGTCCACATCCTACTTCCAGGAGCCTGTGAACATGCTTCCTGCATGGTAAAGATACTGGAGACGTCAAAGATCTTGGGAAGGGAAGAGTACTGTGGAGAACCCAGGGGACCTGGTGTAATCTCAAGAGTGCTTCTAAGAGGGAGGCGGGTCCTCAGCGTCAGCAGTAGGAAATGTGAGAACTGGAGGAAGAGGCTGGAATGGGGCAAGGAATGGGTACCGCAGCTCTAGGAACACAAGAGCCTTCTAGAAGCTGAGAAGGGGAAGGAAACTTCCTCCCCAGAGCCAGAAGGAAGGCAATCCTGCTGACACCTTACTTTCAGCCTGGCGAGACCTCTAGTCTAGAACCATAAGGTAATAAATTTGTGTCATTTTAAGCAGCTAAGTACGTATTCTGCCACAGAGCCAATAAGAAATGAACAGTCAGGAGAGGAATAATAAAGGTGGGTGTGGTGGCACAATCCTACCTGTAATACAAACACTAGGGAAGAGGAGGCAGGTGAATCCCAAGTTCAAGGTCAGCCTGGGCAAATTAGTGAGACCCTGTCTCAAAAAATAAAAAAGGGTTTGGGATGTAGCTCAATGGTAGAGTATCCATTGCTTCAATCTCCAACACCACAAAAAAGGGAAGGGAATGGAGGGAAAGGAGGGGAGGGAAGGGCAGATGTGGGGAGGAAAGGGAAGGAAAAGAAGGATACAAAAGAGACGGGTCAAAGCTGGAATGAATCAAATGTTGGGGTCAAATACTAATTCCAGTTTACAACCCCATAGATACCAGCTGTCTGGAGCATGCGCCCAAGGTCTTCATACACTGTGGAAGTGTGCCGCCCTGCCTTGGAGCCAGCCAGCTGTGAACAGAAACTTCCACAAACTGTGAGCTACAATGAGCCTGTCCTCCTTGCACCTCAGGTGTTGGGTATTCTGTCTCAGCAATGAAAACGAGTAACTAAGACAAAGGTCAGACCTTGAACTAATGAACACTGTGATGAAAGACCAATATACTGCAGTTTATCTATCCATGGATGGGCGCTGTCTGGGAGGATGAGCCCGAAGTCCTCAGCCCACAGGTAGAAATGACAAAGAGTAATGGAGCGGTTCTTGGAACTGCTGAGGTCAAACAAGGTTGAGTCCAGAACTACTCATACAGACATTAAAATACTCAGAAGACTAACTGGGGCATAGATGATTGAGGTGGAAGCAACTGAAAGCCAAAGTTGTCAATGCAAAAGCAGTTATTAGAAACTGGTAGACTTCTGCAAATGGGTAGAATAGTGTAACTCCGCAGAGTGCGACTCAAAAAAAGAAAGCGGGTTTGCATGAGGATCAAAAACTACTCAGGAATGACTGGAGACCTGCAGCACTTTCAACACCATCACCCACTGCTGGAAAAGCTGAGTAAGGAACACTAACTTCACAGGCAAAGAGACAAGTAACAGCAAAAGAGCTGGGGTGAAAATCAGCACACTGGGACATCATAGAGCCAAGAGAAGGGAGAATCTGGTGGGCAGTGTCAAAGGCTGCTGACAGGTTGAGTCTCATAGCAAAAATGAGCAGAAAAGAGTCTTTCTGTGTTTAGGAAGACCAGCACACAAGGTGGTCTTAGCTGCCACTGGGAACTTACGCTTGGGGAGGGTTAGCACCACTCACACTGTGTGTGACCAGACTATTTGTACAATGTGTTTATGCCAGACAGTTGCTGTCCTTCTGACTCTGGAGTTTTGGTACACGCTGGACAGATGGTGCCTATAGGGTCATCTCTCAGTAAAAATGTCGGCCACTGAGGGTCTGGCAAGCTCTACTGATACACAGCATTCGTGTGTATTGTCACACCCCACTGCTGGGGAAAAGAGGTGTGCCTAGTGTTAACTCCACTGGGAGTTTGCATCTGGTTTCTCCAGATGCCTTTCCAGGTGACACTTGCCACTGCAGGTTGTACTTTATATTCTTTAGTATATAGAGATGCAGTATCACGCCAGTGAAACTCCTCTGAGGTGCGATAGTTGCTAATTGAACTTTTCCCGTTGTTAGCTGGAGCGGGAGGACACTGATTCCTGTTGAGTCCTCCAAAAATGTCATGGAATCTGGGGTTCGTGGATATCACTGGCACATGGGTCTCAGTCTTAGGTAGAAGTGGTTATTAATATGCACTGCCAATGACATCAGCCACTCACTATTAAACTTTCTGATGATGTCCTTGTGTTTATGGGGTTTACATACTTGTTAGGTTCACATTCAGGTTTTTGTATGGACTCTTCAGGAAAAAGACACAAAGAAAAGCCACCTCAGCACTTCCCCAGCAGGCTCAGAATGAACTGCATCTATCCCAGCTCGGCTGTCTGTCCTGAGCAAGTTCACGCCTGAGTTTTTTATTTGTAAAACCATCATGACACCAGCATTTGCCTCACACAGAGCTTTCAGGGTTAAATGACTTCGTACATCGAGTACCAGGAACAATGCCTGACACATCGTGCTCTGTGTATTTTATCATGGTTACCTCGCATTCAAACTCTGGATGTTTATTCTTTTGTAGCTTGGTGTGTTACATTTTTAAAAATAATAGAATCCTTAAAGATTTTAACCTGTAAATAATAAAAACTAAACCACAGGGCTGGATGTATAGCTCAGTGGTAGAGTGTGCACACAGTGTGTATGAGTTCCTAGGTTCAATCCTCAGCACACATATGCACAAAAATCTACAAAAGACAAACGTATTGTCTCAAAATATTTAAACAAATAAACCCAACTTATATAAGAAATCCTTTCTGTGCAAGAAATAATAATCTTAATAATCTTAAACAAGCCCTGTCATTTGGCTGCTCAAGTCATCCTGTGAATGAGTAAGCACCTGGTCTCAACACCCTAAAACTGCAAAGGAAGTGGTATCAGAGCACCAGGAGCTGGGACAAAAGCCACTGCAGCACAGGAAGGTGAAGAGGTCAGCAGGCGACCACAGAGTCCACATGCAAATGTCACAGGACGGGTTTTCCCTATCTACACTGATTTTTAGACTTAATTTACCAAGAACCATTTTCATGACCGCCTACCCACTCCCCATCATTTAAAAGAGATGTCTAATGTGTAATAAGTGAAATGTCAGCATGTGTTGCAGGGCTTAATTGGTTTCATGGTCTTCTGGATTAAAGTCCCTGGAATGGTTCACCTAACCAGTTTACCTAAACTCATGTAAGTTTATCCACATAGGAAAACAGAAGTAAGGATCTACCCTCAATGACAAAATTCCTGTGTTATCCCAAGTAGAGTTAAAGGAAAGCTTCTAAACAACCACCATGGAACTAGGAAATGAAATTAAGGTTTTCAACAACTAGACTTTCAACTTTCAGCACACAGGAAAAGGGACATATACTGAGTCACAGTAATAAATAATCCACGCCTACATTTTATTATTATGGGGGCTTGAGACTTTGACCTTGAACATGCCAGAATTTCAGAGCCATTTAAGACTGCAAGCAACGTGGCAGCCTCCTCTGTCAAGATGGCAAAGACCATCACCAGGAAAAATGGTGTAGGCAGCACACTACTGGCAACATAACACATCAGAGGAATATTAAAATACGTATCAGGAATGATGGCTGTTGGGACACAATTCTCATGGCAACTTATGATCAGCATTTCACTGGAAATAAGCTATATCTAATTCATTTTGCATCCCCACTGCCATATTCTTTAAGAAAATACTGTACCAGGTGAAATAGCTCTTCCCTATGAAGTAGAAGTCAAGTTTTCAGACTATTCTGTATAGTAAATAAAATTCAAAACTCACCATTGCAAACACACTGACAGTTGGTTTCTTTTCCTTTTCACTGTAAAAACAGGAAATGAATTGTTGAAAATATTAAATATAATGGAAAAAATTTAAAGTACTAAAAAAAAAAATTAAGGTACCAAATTAATTTATAGACTATATATGGAAAGACAAAGAAATATATCCATCATATATTATTCAGTAAAAATAGGTTAATAGTAAGCTATCATTTATGAACTTTAAATATAAGTAGATATATATAAATCTAAGAACTCTGCATATGTGGTTATCACTAGGTATTGGGATTTCTATAGAAATATTTTCTTCCTTGTGCCTTGTGTATTACCTAAATTTCAATGATGAATTCACAAAACACATCTTTTGTAATTAGAAAAATACATGCTAAAAAAGAATTTCCTATTTTTATTCCAAGTAGAAAAACATTCATGCTCCTAGAAATCAATCTGCTTGATTTCCATAAAGCTAAATCTACCTACTCCCTACATATTATTCTTAATCATTATCTCTATTATGGAAAGCAGTGCGGATCAGATTTTGTGCATAACTAGCTTAAAATAAAAACTAATTAAATCACTCTGTAAGAAAATCTAATTTTGAAAGGATGTTTGGAGCCCAAAGTAGACCATTATGGAAATAAATGCAATCTAGAAGAGCTATGACTAAGGAGAGATGTTCTGTAAAATGGGGGAAAGTGGGCATTAGGTATAGAAAGGGCAACTATTATTTGAGCCCAGATTGAAATAACTCAGTAACCCATCTTCTCCACTGTATGTAGTCGCCACAAAGGATATGAATACAAACTACCCGGAGCACCTCAGCCTCATTTCCTGTACATATAAAAGACTATTTTAGAAAAGAACAGAACTACTTTTGCACAGAATTTTAAGTTCAAAGAGTAAATTCATCTTTGTCCTTGCTGTTTACATTAAATGAGCTCTGAAGAGGTGAAGAGACTTCTAAAGAAAAATATACAGGGTTTATTCCTTTCGGTTTTGGAGTGATATTAAATCGATGGGACTGCAGGAGCATTTCAGGCCTAGCCCCACCCTATTCCTAGCACAGGAATATCCCCGCACCAGGATGGGAAAATGGAAACAGCCACAAATGGTTGAGTCTCAGCTCTGAGATAGTTATTTAGTTAGTTCTCTAAAATTGATGCTATTTTGAAGAACTTATATTTTAGACAGTGGCTAAATAAGCACGTCCCACACATTATTTGTAAACAACTCTGAGAAAGGCATATTTGTGTCCGTTTAGAGATGAGAGAACTGCAGAAGAACAAAGAAAATTAACTTGTCCAAGGTCCAACTGCTGGAACAAAGGCAAGATTTAAACTGCAAAGTCTTCCCTGAGCACCACACTGTACGGTGAGTCCTCCAATTTCTGAGATTCAGTACTGCACTGTGTGGGAACACACTCTCACAGGGTTCTCACACCTGCTAGATTCTTCACTCATCACATCAGCAGGAAACACAAAGCCTACAAAGGCAAGGTGCTCACCAAACATCACTTTTATAGTTTGCAAACACAGATACTCCAGAAAACGCTACTACCCCAGCACTAGCTATTAGCAAAGCCACGTTCTCCTTTACAACTTCATGATAAAATACATAGTGTTCGCAACAGATGAGAATCAGTGATGATGCAGCCACTAGTAGAGAAGCACTTGCTTAGCATACAAGGTCCAGTGTTGGACCCCAAGATCACAAAAAGGAAACAAGATAAATGATGATGAGCAGTTTAATAAGTTCTTAGAAAAATAATCTGTAGTTTGAAAAAGTTTGAAGGCCAATTATGAAAATGATATGTGCAGTATCAATATTCATTACCATTTCCCACTGCATATCTTCAATAATTCTTACTCAAATACACCTAAGTGTTTGTGTCTTAAAAACACAGTACTTTAATCTACCATGTTAGAAAGAAAAAAGGGATAAAAATAAAAAGTAGAGTATCTACTCTCCACTGTCTGGTGTCTCCATGCATATAAGAGGTACGAAAAATTTCAAATAAACAGAAAAATTGAAAAAGTAGTATACTGACTGCCCATATAATTCACTTAGATTTATCAATGACTAAAATTTTTATCACACTTTTTCTATAAAAGAAGTATACATTACCATTTGCTAATATTTTGCTGAACTACTCAAATGTAAATTGCAGGAATTACGGCAACCACATGCTTTCCTACCTCTATCACATCTAAGAAAATTAGTATCAATTTTGATATCATCTAATATCAAATCCATGTTCAAGTTTTCTGGAATATTTTCTAGAGGTGTTTTTCATTTTGTACTCTAATTTTGTCAAAGTTCACACACGACATTTGACAGTTAAGTTCTAAGTCTTTCAACCAAGAAGTTCTCCACTTTTTTTTTTTTTAAACTTTGACTCTTTTGAAGGAACGAGAGCAGTTCCAGTGTGTAGCATATTTTGGGTATACCACTTTCAAACTGAGTACAAATGGAGATGTACAGAAAATGTAAACTAAGCCCCACAATGGAGAAGTTACTATGAAAAAGACAATGTGAAGTTGCTCATAATTTTGTAGACTACATGTAGAAGTTTTTGTGTCTTGGTTATAGCACTCCATGAAAGTTTTCAAATTAGTTTAACCTGTTACTTTTCATTTTAATACTCATTTCAGAACACTTTAAATTACAAATGCGGCTCCCAATATGTTTCTATTGTATGGCACAAGTTTAGAAGCCTCATTGGATTCACCTTAAATGTTACGATAATTAACTTGACAAGGACTTATAAAATAACTAATCTGATGCAGACTTTTTCTGCACAAGTGACCTTCAGTTTGACCAGGGAGTGCTGAACTTTCCCATTCGAAAATGACATTTTCCTCCTTCCCGTGAGGAAGAACTGTGGAGATAATAATCAGATACAAATTTCTCTGAACGATTCTTGCCTGAATCAGTTTTAACAATGCAGGTTCCAATATGATAGAAGAATTGTTCTGTGAAAAATATTCCTTTATTTTCTCTACCTGTTACACTCCTTCAATTTCCTTTTTCTCACAGTATTTTTACATATTCGCCAATTGTACTGTACTATGTGTCTCGAAATGTTACGGCTATTGTTTTCTGTGACTCGAAATTTGTCCCGGACTCGGCCGGTGGAGGCTCCTTCCAGCCTCTGCTCCTGTGCCCACGTCCCTAAAATCCACTTCCTTGCTCCCTGGTACCAGAAGGTACCCTGGGCGCCTTCGTGTTTTCCCCACCCACTTCTCACAGGCGCGCCTTCTATTTAGTGAGGGATGGTTTTTAGAAACCAAATTCTAGCAGGAAGAACGCCTCTTTCTAATGTCCCTTTTAGTGTACTGAAAATGAACCACACTTGCTCAATTTCTGCATTTGTATTTCTTCTCTAACACTGAAAAGTTTGATTTCTAATTCTATTAATATATTTACCAATACATCTTAGAGTGCATATTACAATTTTCTACTAATATGAACCTACAAAATCAAAATTTTCTATATAACGAGCACTAGGATCAAAATTTACCTAAGAAAATTACTTTCTTTCGTTCTATCACCAACTTTATAGTCATTTCCAGTTAAAACGAAACAAAAACACCCTAAATGGAGTTGTGGCCTTCTGTATCCCTCCGCCACTCCCACGAACGGCTTTGTACGCGGCTGTGTACGGGGGGTTCGATCCTGGACCACAGAGAGAGACCGAGCGCTGGTGCGCCGGCGACCAACCCGGCTCGCGAAGCAGGCGGTAGTGAGAAAAGGATGCGCGGGGCGGCCTGTCTGGGGCCGGGAAGACGCGGAAGAGCCTCCAAGAGCCGAAGAGGAGGCAGATAATGTGCCCGACTCAGCCGGGGGACTTGTCTCTAGGCAAGCAGCTGCATGACTTAAAGTTCGGCACCCACTACCGCCTCCCATCCTTCATGTCTGCGCCGGAGGCTGGAAACAAACGGCCCAACTCTCTCAAGCCAAGTCAACTACGAAAGTGAATCAAACCCGCTACCTTTTCTTTCTCAGCTTCAAGAAGTTCTTCCGCGCCTTTCCACCGGAGTCCCCTTCCCGGTCCATGGCGACCTGCGGAGAAACCACAGCTCACAGCCGCAGGAGCCGGGAGCGGCGCGCTCGGCTGCCCGCCGACCCGCGCCCCACGCGGTCCCGGACTCCAGCCCCTCGCGCCGGCCGGTCGCCCACTGTCCCCGCGGGTCCCCCTCCCGGCGCCTTCGCTCGGGCGGCGCTTCCTCCGTCCACCGCCCCGGGCGGGAAACCGCCGCTCTGGGAGCGTGCGCGGCGACCCGGGCCTGGGGGCCCTTGGCACCCGCCAGCGCAGCGCGCTCGGGACCCCGGCGGGCAAACCTTACCGGGACGCCCTCGGCTGCTCCGCGGGATGCGCACCGACGGACTCTGGGAGCGGAGGCCGGCGGACCCGCGCCCCGCCCGGGTACGGAGCGGACGTGCGCAGTCCACGCCCCAGGGCGGGCCCGCGGGGCTATCCGCCAGACCCCACGGCCCGGGAAGTCGCGACGCCAGCTGGGTTTCCGGGGGCGTCTTCAGCGTCTGCGCCCCTCTCCAGGGGAAGCAGAGAAGCGCGAGAGCCCGAGTCGGCAGGTGCGAGACTCAGAGACGCCACCGCACAGGTCCGCACCAGGTTCCGCGTGGAGACGCTGATCCGGGTGGACACAAAGACGCGCGCGGTCTGGAAGGGGGCGCCTGTCTGGTGTCACAGCCGATGCAGTTGATGAAGCAGCCTCGGACCTTCCGTTTCGTAAGTGAATTTCGTTTCCTAGCAGCACCTGTTCAAGGGCCAGGAGACTCTGCATCTCTTCCTTCTGTACGGCTGACGGTTTGAGGTATAGCTGTGCATCTTTCAAGATGATAAATAGGAGAAATAAAAAAGGAAGACACTCGAATGTGTGAATAATCGTACACCTTCCAGGGTAGAAATGGCATTTAAAAGTGTGCGGATTTTACATCGTTAGCTGTACAATCAGTGCCCGTCTTTTTCCCAGTGCACTGCAAAATTCTTACATTCGACGACGGTTTTTAAACACAACATTTTAGCATATTATTTTGGTTGATAATAAATTAGAACATTTATGTTTTGGGACCCATAATTTTCTTCAAAATGACAACAAAGCCAATGCAATCTTCACAATTTGGATTCGTGCAGCAGCAATTACTTCACACTGCGCAGCTGGAGAGGGATGAGGAAGAAGCAGAGAGCAGCTGGGAAGTCTCCGTGGCGCTCTTGGCCGCCCGCGCTGGGGGAGTAACAGCAGAGGTGTGAAGCGGTATTACATTGATTTTCTTTTTCTTTTCTTTTCTTATTTTTTTACTATATAAGTGTTCGGCTTCTTTTTGATACTGCTATTGAGAGTGAGGTAATATTTCGGTATTTTGTGGCAGTAATCAGAGTAATTGGCGAAATACTTGTAGATAAATAAATGTACTAAAAGGATGAGTGTGAAGAGTGCCAAGGAAGAGAAGAAAGTTTTACTAATAATATATAGCCCAGCAATGTGTGTGTGGAGTGTTTCAGGCAATGTATATAACCTTTTTAAATTAATTTTATTGGTACACTTTTTTTTTTTTTTTTGGTGCTGGGGGTTGAAATCAGGGCCTTGTGCTTGCAAGGCAAGCTGTCTTAACCACCAGCCCCAAGGTACACTTTTGATGTACATAATGATCACATTCATCATAGGGAATTTGTATCTGTACATAATATATCTCAAATCTTCTTTTTTCCCCATTCTCATTCCCTCCCTTTAACCCTTCTTACCCTCTATTTGCAAAAACTTTGTTTCCATTTTTTCTGTGTACTTATTTTTTTGCCTTTTCTTTCTTTCCCTTTTCTTTCTTTCCCTTCCTCCTCCTCCTCCCTTGTTCCCCTTCCCATCTGGACATGTTCTTCCTACTTCCCAATATCTATCATCAATTTGGTCCTTATTTATCCTTTCGACTTCTCACACAAGAAAAAAAAGGTGCTATTTAAATGTGTGTCTGATTTATTTCACTTAAAACTATGGTCTCAAAGTGCATCTATTTACCTAAAAATGTCTCAGGTGTATTGTTCTTTATGCCAGAGTGGTACTCTCTTGTATGTAAAGACAACGTTTTCTTTATCCATTCATTTGTTGATGGGCATCTGGGTTGTTTCCAAGACTTAGCTATTACAAATTGTGTTGCTGTGAACATGGTTGTGTATATATCACTGTGGTATGATGCTTTTAACTCTTTTGGGAAATTACCAAGAAGGGGAATAGCTGAATCAAATGGAACTTGTAGTTTTAGTTTTTTGAGGACTCTCCATACTGATTTCCATATTCATTGCAGCAGTTTACACTCCCAACAACAGTGGGGAAGGGTTCCTTTTCCCCCACAGTTTCACTGGTATTTGGTACCGGTTGATTTCTTGATGATAGCTGTCCTTTCTGGAGTGACATGGAATCTCAGTGTTGTTTTAATTTGTGTTTCTCAAATGACCAATGATGTTGAATGTTTTTTCATATATTTATTTGCTGTTTGTACTTCTTCATCTGAGAAGTATCCATTCATTTCAGATGCCCAATTTTGGATAGGGTCTTTAAATTTTGGGGGTCTGATTTTTTTGAGTTCCTTATATATTCTAGATATTAGTCATTTGCCGTAGGAGTAGCTGGTAAATTTTTTTTTTCCCATTCTGTAGGTGGTCTCTTATCTCTGTTGGTGGTTTCTTTTGTTTTGCAAAAGCTTTTTAATATGATGATATCTCATTTCCTTCCTCCCTTTCTCTCTCTCTCTCTCTCTGTGTCTCTCTCTCTGTCTCTCTTTGTCTTTTGATATAGGGTCTTGCTATATAGTATGAGTAGACCTTGAACTTAACTATGCAGCCCAGGCTGGCTGCAAACTAACAATTCTCCTGCTTCAGCCTCTGTGGTGCTGCCCTTACAGCGTGTGTGTCCACTTTTATAATCACCAAAAGCATGTGCACAGATGGTGCTTCGTAAGTACTGGTTGAATTAACAAATAAATTAGGTTGGTTCATGTGTAGCCTACTGAAAGTTAACAAGAAGCCCAGGAATTAAGAATTAACAGTGGGGAGTTTTTCTAAAATAACCCAATTCATTGCCTTCTTGCTTCTGATCTCAGCTCCCGCTTGTTTAAATTCCATATTGTCACCAGGCTCCTTTCTAAATTTGCTAGAGAAACACACCTGATCATGATAAATTTTTTTCATACCAAACTGCCTGAATGGTGCGATCCAAAGTTCTTTGCCTGCTACACAAGGTCTTTAGAATTCTGGCTTCTCTTACCTATTTTCCTCTTTGCTCTGGCCACCCTCTCCTGGTGTATCACCTATCCAGTTGCAGCTCCAACATCCTCCATGTTCTTGCAGCAGTCATGGTTTATGCTGCACTGTGTGCTCGGAATATTATTCTTCTCAAAGTGTGGTGTTCTTGGCTTTTGCTTGATTCATCTAACCTAATCCTAACCCTGGTGCTAGAAAGTAAATGTCAGACTGCCTCAAATCTGTGCCATGCATTGAAGGAGGCGATGAAAGTTGCAGCTGTCAAGGGAGAAAGGGATGAGGCTGGCTGTAATACCGCAGGACCCTCTTGACTAAGAGTGACACATGGATGGAAAAAAACTGAGCCGTGCTGTATGGAACAGCTATAAAGTTTCTCAAAAGAAAGTCCAAATTTGTCAAAAGAAGGTCAAATACTTGGGATTCCACCTCTCAAAGGGAGTGCATTCTCTAGGAGAGGAAAGAGTTAAAGCCATCCATTCTATCCCACCTCAGGGGACCTGGTGACAGGTCAGGGAGTTTCTAGGGGCAGCTGGGCTCTACAGAATTTTGATTCCAAACTTTGCCCTCATGGCAAAACCCCTTTATGAAGCCACAAAGGAGGGAGAAAGGGACCTGCTGGTCTGGGAAGAGCCACCGCATCAGGCCTTCAGAGCTATCAAACATGTCCTGACCCAGGCAGGGACTGGGAAAGCTTTTCTTTCTCTGTGTGCATGAGAGAACAGGAGTAGCAACAGGAGTGGTGACGCAGATGCTGGGCTCATGGCATCACCCAGTAGCTTATCTGTCAAAACAATTAGACCTGTCACAAGGGGATGGCCGCCATGCCCCGGTGCCTTGGCAGCCACTGCTCCATTGGTTTCAGGGTCAGGTGAGCTGATGCTGAGACAGGAACTGACAGTCTGAGTGGCCCATTCGGCGCTGACTCTGATGGAATATAAGGGACGATACTCGATACTCGTTGACACATGCTCGTGTGGTTTGGTACCGAGGCCTGCTGTGTGAAAACCCATGGTTGAAACTGGAGACTGTAAAGACTCAGCCTAGCCATTGTATTCCCAATAGGCCTGGGTGCCCCAGGACACAGCTGTGTGGAGATAATAGAGGAAGTGTTCTCCAGGAGACCAGACCTGTGTGACTAGCTGCTCCCTAATCCGGATGTGCTCTGTTACACTGACAGGAGCAGATTTGTCCAAGAAGGAAAGCATTTTACTGGCTATTGAGTCATTGAGTCATTACTTTAAAAACAGTCATTGAGGTTTGCCCCCTACCAGTGGGGACTTCAACACAAAAGGCAGAATTGACAGCTCTCACAAGGGTGCTCCAACTTG
Source organism: Hystrix cristata (assembly GCA_004026905.1). Classification (NCBI taxonomy): domain Eukaryota; kingdom Metazoa; phylum Chordata; class Mammalia; order Rodentia; family Hystricidae; genus Hystrix; species Hystrix cristata. The sequence goes on along the minus strand of PVJO010018194.1, from coordinate 4,467 downwards.
CAGCTGGGGTTCAAATATTTACACTGACTCTCAGTACTCTTTTACAACTCTCCATGCACATGGGGCCTTATACAAAGAAAAAGGACTTACCTCAGCAGGGGATAAGGACATTAAAGATGGGACTGAGATAACAGAACTCCTGAAAGCAGTTTGGGCTCTGAAGGAGGTGGCTGTAATCCACTGCAGAGGACATCAGAAAGGCTGTCTGATACAGCCCGTAGTAACTGACAGGCAGATTGGGAAGCCAAATTAACTGCAACAGGTGATATTTCCTTAGTCTCTGTGGCTGCCACCTTGTTCCCAATCCTCCTCACAGAATGGAATCCCATTTATTTGGCTTTAGAAACGGACTGATTCAAAGGAAAGAAAGGAAAATCCTACCTGCAGGATGGTGGGAATTTACAGGCAGACAAATAGCAGTCCCAGAAGGAATAGCTATGGGATTTGTCAAAGAATACCACCAAAAAACCCACCTGGGACAAACTTCCCTGGAAGAGTTATTAGAAAAGACCTTCTACATCTCCAGTCTATCAAATACAGCTAAAGCTGTAAGCCAACGATGTGACAAAAACAATTGCCAGCAAGGCTCTGTGCCGGTGACACGGAGCACAGGTGGAGTTCCCTTTGAAAATCTGACTGTTGGCTTTGCCAAAATGCTGCAGATCAGAGGCTACTGATATGTATTGGACTTTGTCAGCACCTCCTATGGTTGGGTAGAAGCTTTCCCAACTGGGAAAGAAAGAGCAGCGGAAGTAGCTAAGTGCTTATTGAAAGAAATTGTTCCCAGGTTTAGAATTCCCCTAACTATTGGATCAGACAATGTGGCTGAAATAGTACAAAAACTGGCAAAAGCGCTGCAAATAACTTGGAAACTTCACGGTGCTTATCACCCCCAGAACTCTGGAAAGGTGGAAAGGATGAATTGGACTTTAAAGGTTCAACTAGCTAAATTGTGTCAGGAAACTCACCTACATTGAGATCAACTGTTGCCCATGGCACTGTTATTGATAAGGTCTACCCCAACTAAGTTAACAGGCGTCACCATAAGAGATCCTATATGGGAGGCCTCCACCTCTAGTTAAGGGAATATGGGGAGACCTGAAGGAATTGGGAAATTTAACCCTGAGACAGCACATGCAGGCATTAGGGGCTACACTTAGGTAGGGGGCTACACTGGGGTAGAGGCTACACCTGCATGGGTATGAGAGAGGCTTCCTATCAGCCTCACCTCTGCAGTACATCCTCATAAATCTGGGGACCAGGTATGGGTAAAGGAATGAAATATTCAGCCCCTAAGACCCTTTACTGTCTTAGTTTCTACCCTCACTGTGGTCAAGGTAGCTGAGGTGACTCCCTGGATTCATTACATTTGGGTGAAGCCGGCAGCCCAGAAATGGGGGTGCAACTCTAATCCAGAATCCTCCATCAAGCTGAGGATATGACGGACCAAACCAGAGTGACCACAGCCCTGTTCTACCCACACACCAGAAGCTGGGTAGTCTCCATACAGCAGAAGTTTGAGGAATATCTACAGCCCTGCTCCAGTCACACTGGAAGCTGACTGGTCAACACACTGCAGAAGAACCTGGGCTGTCATCCCACCCCTTTATATGACTGGGCAGTGGCTAAGGTATCCCTAATGTACTCTGAACCCCAGATCCAGCCAGAAGTCACATCCTCCACCACTATGATGCTGTGAGTAATTAAACTTCACTTAAAGAAGTGGTTGGGGGCTGAAGAAAAGCTCCAACCTCTGACTGGGGTAATAGCCACAGGATGACTGGCTTACAGAGCCTCTCTCTGTATACAGAGACACCTAGCCCCAGCTGAGGGAGGGGTTTTGGCAGGTGAGATTCCTGCCACTCTGTGTGAAATGACTATTGACTTCCCAGTACCTATTTTACAGACTGTTATCTTTCAAATGGCCTGGTCTGATCTGGGGAAACACTGAATGACAGGGTTTCATCATCCCAGGTTTCCAACTACAGAGGCCACTTCTAAATTCTATAGTGGGAGGGATACCCTCTAGATTTCCTACACCTTACTTTAACATTTCTTACTCCGAGTTTCAAAGAGTATGTTTCAACATACTCTTAAATAGACCAAATGGGACATGCACCTTCGTGTATCAGCCCTCCCTAAGAATGTTGATGGAAAAGCCCCCCAGTGTAACTACCTCTAGCCCCAAGGTACAGCCACTACAGGTAGCCTGGTTATCAGTCATGCATCAGGCCTTCAAGCAGGATGTGACTACCCAACAAGTGTCTTACTTCCACATCATAGGTTGTACTGTCCCCAAATCTGATATTTTCTTTTTCTGTGGAGACAGTGGGTAGGCCTGGACAGGGACTTGTACCCTAGTTTACCTGGTACCCTCCTTGAGTTATTCTGCGAATACTAATCTCCCTGCACCAATCTGTCGGTACACAGGGCAAAGATCTGTGTGATGCTTTGGACTAACAGTTATGATTGCAGACCGAGGACTCATGGCCCTAATGGGAGCCAGATTGGGAGATAGAGGAATGGGTTACTTGGTCCACGTAGCACAGCAGCTCAACAGTACATGGAGAATTTTGATCTACTGGTCATGCAGCTCTCTGAGTTACAGGAAGAAATCAACTCCTGGCAGCAGTCTACTCCAAAACTGCTGGGGGCTGGACCTCTTGGCTGCAGAATGGGGAGGCATATGCCTAGCCTTGGGAGAAGAATGCTGTTTTTATACCAATAGGTCAGGCATAATGATGCATAGAGTAAACAAAACAAAACTAAACTAAAGGAATTAGCTACCAGTGTGGGAGAGACAGCCAACAGTCCGAGTCCTTGGTTCAGTCTCTTATCATATCTTAAGTGGCTTCTCCCAGTCTTAGGGCCCATGGTCATAGTAGCCATAGTGCTACTCCCTGTATGATTCCACATATCTGCAATGCTATAGGAAATTTAATAGATTTTTTGGTGGAAAAAAAGTACTATGAAACAGCAGTTGCTCCTCCATAGTTATGGAGCATTGCCAATGGGTCCCAATTGTGATGCTAACAGATGGCTAAAGTCCCACTGAGTTTCAAAGAGGTGAATGTGGCAGGATCCCCCACTCCAACTCAGGAGGCCACAGGTAATTGCAGATTGGCAGGCTCCATGTTTCCTTGACAACTAGTAAAGGATGTGCTCATAAGGGTTGACCTTTGAGACTTCACTTGTAAAATGGTAAAAACAAACAATGGGAGTAACTAAATTGACCCAGCACGCATCCCTGAAAAGTGAGATAACTGCATTATTAGACAAAGCAGGTAAAAATTGTAACCAATATAATCAACAAATACCTATGTTCGAATAAAGTGAAAAATTGTGTATCCAACCAATAGATTTAGTTTGTACCCTAAAATCTTGGTGGGGCAGGATTTCACAAATAAATTCTGCTCTCTTTGTTTGGTTTTTGCTCAGGGTTTGGATGCTAGCCCCCTGGGCCATGCTGGCACACACAAAAAATCTGTTTTCTTGTGACTGGCATAGTCCCTTTATTTCTTTGGCATTGATCTCCTCTCCTGCAAGAGTAGGCCCTTGACTTTGAGTATATTTTAAAAATTTCCTTTCAAAATTTTATTTTTCCTTTGAAAAATGAGATTACTGCATCTATCAGTGGATTAAAGCAAGGAGCATACAATCCTAAATGTCAAACGTGTGAAATTAAGTTACAAGCTTTAATAACAAATGCAACAGCATTGACAAACCGGGAATGAGAACTGTTAATTTAATGAGGAATCTGTTAAAATGACTGGTCTCAAAATACCTGAAAATTGCGATAGACTTATCAACACTATTTCTTTTTTAATCTTTCTTATATAATTCCAGGAATTTCCATTTTTGTATGGCCCTCTTATCTTTTCTTTTCTTTTTTTCTGGCCCTCTTTGTTCCAAAACACTAACACTCTGAATCTGATATTGGATTAGAAATTAAGACGTCAAAAAGTGACTTATTAGCCAGGTATATTGATACATGGCAGAAATTCCATCACTTTAGGAGCCTGAGGCAAGAGAATCACAAATGCAATTCCTTGCTGTGTAAGTTAGTGTAATTATCTATCAAAATAATAAATGAAAATCCTGGGCAGTGCAGCTCAGTGTAAAGGCACTGGGTTCATCCCCCAGCCCCCAGTAGCACAAAGGTCATTAATTTTGCTTTCCTGTCAAATAAAATGAAGGACATAAGAAATGGCTGGGTGATTGCTTTCTCAGATTGACTTTGGAAAACTAAATGAAAAGAAAGGCTGTGAGTGGGTAGGAAGAACCAACATAGTGAAAATGGCCATACTTCCTAAATTACTATACAGATTTAATGCAATTCCAATCAAAATTCCAATAACATACTTCACAGATCTAGAAAAGGCAATCATGAAATTTATCTGGAACCAGAAGAGACCAAGAATAGCAAAAACAATTCTGGGCAACAGGAATAAGGCAGGGGGCATCACA
>PVJO010018193.1:0-37311 GCA_004026905.1 Hystrix cristata | reverse complement strand
AAAAAAAAAAAATAAAGGAGTAGCAGAAGAAAATATGTGAGACTTCAGGAGGGTTTTTTGTTTTGCTTTTGAGACAGAGCCTTGCTATTTTTCCCAGGCTGATCTCAAACTCTTGGGCTAAAGGAATCCTCCCGCCTAAGCCACCTGAGTGGCTGACACTACAGGTATGTGTCACCACATTCGGCTTTTGGAAGGGCTTTTAAAGTGAGATACAGCTGGGCGTGGTGGCTCATGCCTATAATCCCAGCACTGGGGAGGCTGAGGCAGGAGGATTACTGTGAGTTCGAGGCCAATCTGGGCTACACAGTGAGTTCCAGGCCAGCTTGAACTACACAGTGAAACCCTGTTTAAAAAATAAATAAATAAAGTGAGATACAAATAGCAAAAGCTATACAGAAAATGATCAGTATACCTGCATAATTTTAGAATTCTGCACTCAAAAAAGGCACATTAGAAAAAGTTAAAAGACAAGAGAGAAAACATTTTTCAGGTTAAGCCATATTTTTTTGTAGAAAATATCTGTAGATTAAATTAGATAAAATAGCAATTTTATGAAGTTCAACCCAGCAACAAGGACTACCTCCAGATTTGCCCTGTCCGCACCTCCAGGCTGTTTTCCCTTTTCACCTCTGGCCCTGACCGAGCACAGCCACCTTAGTAGCCACAGAGTAGCCAAGCCTAATTACCATAAATAAGTATAAATTTAAAATAAAAATAAAGAACTCCTACAATCTAGAAGAAAAGACAAGCAGCAAAACTGGCAAAGGACATACACTGAGAGTTCACAGGAGAGAAGACATGAATAGTCTTAGAGTTACCAAAGAAAGATTAGGTAAGCAAATTACTAAAGCAAAATTTAGGAACATTTTCTTGGACTGAAAGACAAAGTCTTCCTGTTTTGATAACTACCCAATGTCTAAAATATAAAGGAGGAGAAAAAAATCTATGGTTGTGATAGGAAACAAATGACACGTTCAAATGCAAAAAATTGAAGAGAGGAACTTTTAAAAAAGATTTGGCAGGGGAAGGAAAACCAGCAAGGCATGATAAAGCGACTCGGGCTAGCAGCTGTGAGAAGCTGTCACACTCCTAGGTCTGAAGGGGGAGGTGTTCAGAGTAGTGACTGGACTCTGGGGGGACTGCAGGAGAGGGCTGGAGGTCACTGCCAACTCAGACCCCACAGAGAGGAAGCTGGGGGAGAAGGATCCTGACCTTAGTCTCCTGCCCTCTGATCTCCTGCACTTGCCACTCCTTGCCACTTCCCAAGTGGAAGCCAGAAAGCAAGGGAGGCTGTTGTTGCTGTCCACACAGACCAGCCTCCCTCCTGGGGCTCAGAGCATGGGGGTGGGGGAGGTACATGTCACAGCTATCCAAGGAACTCCATCAGACACATTGAGATGCGTAACTGTGAAGCTTCCAAACATCAGGGAGAAAGAAACAACCTCTGAGTTTCCAAATGAAAATCTGGCTACCTACAAAGAATTGGGAATCAGAAGGGCACTAGATTCTCTAAAGCAGACACTCCAAGCCAGATGACAATGGGCCAAGCTTTCAAAATTCTAAGGGGAAATCATTGTATTCCTGGGCAAATCATCAAAGGAATATGAGAATAGGATGAAGACATTTTAAGAAATGTACCTCCCCTGTACATGTTCGCAAGGATGGAGCCAAAGCATTATGTAACTCTCTGGGGCAGGCGCCGTTCACATTGGATTGCCTCTGAATGGAGGATGCTCCAAAACATGGGCCACTACAGCAGTCTTGCTAAGGGAGCTACTGGAAAAATCAGGCCAAGAAAATAAAGAAAAACATGTAGAACCCTGGAAATGCGGGCTCAGACTCAGGGGGCAGAAGAGAGGATGCCTGAGAAGGTGGACAAGAGAAAGCTCTAGGAAAGCACTGCAGGTCTGGCATAGACAGCAAGGTGCTTACATTGGAGATGGAAGATGGAAAGCTCTAGAAGGGAAACCATGAAAACAAAACAGAAGATGAAACAAAATCACTGACAGACTGGCTACCTCAGGAATCTGATTGTATTGAGAAGACTGTTCTATCATTTTGAGAGTTTGAGTAGGTAATAAATGCACAGAAGGGTATAATCCAAAACAGGCAATCACTAATGTTAGGATAACCCTCCCCAGATGCCAAAATGGCCATTGCTGGTTTCTCACAAAGCCCCTTACCCCGTCTCTATGCCAGAATCTCCTGCCGAAACAATGACCTCAACTAGGTCCGTCGTGCCAATTTGCCCAGGGCAGTGTCCACTACCTGGTCACCCCATATAGAAAGGACCAATCCCAAAAACACACTTTTGAACCGCCAACATCACGAAAGGGGGGGCGACTAAGGGATAAAACGCCACTCTCACTTGAGTGAGGGGGGAGCTGTAACACCTTAATAAAGCTTTCTCCCACGGCGAGCGTCGTCAGCCTTTTCCTTTCTCCCTCCCTCCGCGTAAACCTAACATTTTGGTGCCAAAACCTGGGAGAGGGATCCCAACTGCTGTGCTGGCTCCCGTTCCGGTCTGAGCCGCCGCGGTTGCCCTCTTCCACCGAACCTCCTCCGAGGACGCTCGCCTTGCCAGGGCCTCTGAGCGCGCTTACTCACACAACACCGAACACGAAATTGGTGAGTACCCACCCTTATCACACACGCCACTTTCTCCCTTCTCCCTCTTCTCACTCCCCTCCACCGGCCTAATCTGTATCGGGTAAATTAAAATCCCTTATTCTCCTCCTTCTCTGGACCTACAAAACAGTGGTTACTCTGCCGGCCAGTTAAAAGCTCTTAGAGTGGCCGCCACTCTCTTAACGCAGAGGACAGGTTTCGCTAGAGCACCCCAATCTGATCCCCCTGCTGCCCAGCAGGGAACGTCGGGTTCGGTCTGTGCTAGCTTCCTTTCTGAGGACCTCTGCAGGCTGGGGAGATGGTGGCCAGTCTTAAGATTCCCCGCCCTCGCCATTAGGCTCAAGGGTGACGGCTTTTGACCACACTACCTCATTAACCCGCCAGACACGCGTTGAAGGATTAACCTCATCCTCTCCTTTCCTTCTTTTTCAGTCTCCTTTGTTCTTCTCCTTTATCCTTTTCTTTATAGAGAGGTCCTTAAACCCCCTTCCCCCCCACCTTTCCCCTTCCTTTACATGCGAGTGGCCCCATCCCTCTAGGCCCCTTAGAGCTCCAACTTTCCCCTCCCATCCCTCTACGGCCTTTATGGCCCCCCTCTACGCCTCATAGGGCTCCAATTCCCACTCCTCTACGGCCTCCCTCTATGCTTCACAAGGCTCCAACTTCCTCTCCCACTCCTTTGCGTCCCCCTCTCTACGCCGATTCGCCACTCACATGTCCCCTCAAAACCCCCCCTCATATTAACACCAACCTAAAGCCCATCGACCTCTCTTTTCTCTACTCCTCCTCTTTCTCTTTCCCCTTTCTGGTTACTGGTTAAACACGTCCTCTACTCTACTGAGTTCCCGTCCATTGGCTCCAAAATCTTAGATCTAGGTGCGGGTTCTCACTGGGCTATGGCTGCCCTGTCTTTTCACCGATGACGACTGGCAAAAAGGCTTGGGCACTCTCTCTGCCTCAGATCCATCCGCAGGAGACGTCCCCCGGATCGATCTGCAGGCCTGGACGTTGTTTAACCTGACCCAATCCCACCATCCCATCCCAATCCCACCATGGGAACTACTTCTTCCAAGGTGCCTCCTAGCTCACCCCTGGCGTGCGTGATAAAAAACCTCCACAAAGTTAATCCTGACCTCAAGTCCCACCGACTAATCTTTCTAGCGGGCCTGGCTGCTATATAAATTAGACAATGACTCCCACTGGCCAGAAGGTGGCTCCTTAGACTTCTAAATTCTGAAAGACCGTGACAATTTCTGTCACCACACCGGCAAATGGTCAGAGGTTCCTTATATACAAATCTTTTTCTACCTGCGCTCTCATCCTTCCCTCTGTCAAACCTGCTCACCCTCTCATCTTCTTTTAACAAGAACCCCCTCCACTACAACCGATAATTCAGATTTCCCAGCCTTCAACCCCACTGAAGAACGCCCCCCAACTGCTCCACCCCCTTACGTCTGCTCCCCTTCTCCCTCTCCCTCCTCTCCTAACCCCGCTCCCTCTCCCGTTTCCTCCCCTGATCCTACTCCCACTCCAAATAATACTCCTAGTCAAACCCTATCCTCCCCACACACCTCAATGTTACACCCTCCCTTACTGAGTCCACCCTCCACTTCCCAGGGCCCTGTCTTATACCCTCCCTTACTGAATCCACCCTCTACCCCCCAGACCTCAGCCTTCAGCCCCTCCAAACAACAACCTCCTAACACCCCTTTTCCATTATCTTCTCCTCCTTTCACCAGATCCCAGGGCCCTGTCCAAAGCCCATATTCTCTTTATCCCCTCCACGATGCACCTGGAATGGAGGAGCCCATTTGCATACATGTCCCTTTTTCCCTCCATGACCTCTCTCAAATTGAAAAATGTCTTGGCTCCTTTACCACCAACCCTGATACCTACATCAAAGAATTCCAATATCTTACTATGGCCTATGACATGACATGGCATGACCTGTATATAATCCTCACCTCCACCTTACTTCCTGACCAGCGGCAACAAGTTCTATCTGCCGCCCACGCCCATGCTGATGACCTACATCAGTCAGATGCCACCCACCCAGTCGGCGCTGCTGCCGTGCCCTTAGAGGAACCCGACTGGGACTACCTCCGAGACGGCCATACAAACCGCAACCGTATGGTCATCTGCCTTATTGCTGGGCTACGAAAATCTGCCCGCAAAGCTGTTAACTTTCATAAGCTTCGCGAGATCACCCAAGAACCCAATGAGAATCCCCAAGCCTTTCTATCCTGACTAACAGAGGCTCTATCCCAATACACACAAGTTGACCCCTCCACATCAGAGGGTAAACTCCTTTAATAACCTATTTTATCTCCCAATCGGCTCCCGATATTAGGGCAAAACTAAAGAAATTAGAGGATGGCCCTCAAACAGACCAATCTGAAATTCTCAATGTGGCTTTCAGGGTCTTTAACAATCGAGCTGAACAAGCGCGAGCCAATAAGGCTCAAAGAGATAAAGCCAAAGCTCAACTCTTGGCCCAAGCCCTCAACAAACTCCCTCAAACTCCCTATAAGGGCAAGACACCTCCAGGCCTCTGCTTCAAATGTAAGCAGGAGGGCCACTGGGCTAGAGCCTGCCTCGACCCCGCCCACTGCCGGGGCCTTGCCCTAAATGTAATCCGGAGGGACACTGGGGAATCGATTGCCCCTTGGCCCAGTGAGGCCGACCGTCAACAGTCCCCCTAAGGGAGGGACCAACTTCAACCCAGCGAGGAAGAAGCAAATCTCAACCCCCCGTCACAGATCTACTGGGCATCATGGCAGACGATGAATGACGAGGCCCAAGGCTCTCCAGCCTGACAGTCATCACACAGAGGGAGCCCAAGGTAATCGCCAGACTTGAAGGTAGGCCAATCTCTTTCATTTTAAATACTGGGGCCACTTATTCCATTTTGCCCAAATACTGGGGGCCCATCTTCCTCTCATCTACCTCTATAGTCGGGCCTCACATTACCTATCACACAGAGGACACACTCTATCAATACTGAGAAAGTGGCCCAATCAGGAGAAATAGAAGAGAACCAATCAGTACACTAACAGTTGCCACTCTAGTCACCTTAGGGGTAACTAGAACCGGAACAGGCATAACTTCCCTAGTCACCCAAAACACGGGACTAAGGTCCTTAAGAGCAGCTATAGATGAAGACCTAGAGAAAACAGAGACTTCTACCAGTCACCTCGAAAAATCCCTCACATCCCTATCTGAGGTAGTTCTTCAAAACAAGTGAGGGCTTGACTTACTCTTTCTTCAACAAGGAGGAGTCTATGCAGCCCTACGCGAAGAATGCTGTTTCTATGCAGATCATACGGGGGTGGTAAGAGACTCTATGGCTAAACTAAGAGAGGGGCTCACAAAGAGAAGAAGAGAGAGGGAGGCGCAAGAAGGAAATGGTTTCTTCTCTCTTTTTGGCCAAATGCCTTGGCTTCTTCCTCTCATAGGTCCACTTGTCATGATCTTTCTAATCCTGCTTTTTTGCACCTTGCATAATTTGCTGCTTGACAGATTTTTTACAGGATCGCATCCGGGCTTTCACCAACCAAACTGTCAATCAACTATTCCTGGACGGATACCGGCCACTGCAGCCATCACCCTCCAACTCGGGGGAGTATCTTCCTATACATTCCAGACCACAAACTAACACCCCTTAAATCGTCACCCTATGTCAGCAGGAAGCAGCCAGGAAAGAGAACGACACCCCAAACCCACAACCAAATAAAACAAAAAGGCTGGAATGTTAGGTTGACCCACCCCAGATGCTCAAAATGGCCGTCGCTGGTTAAGCCCCCCTCCCCCGTCTCTATGCCAGAATCTCCCGCTGAAACAACGGCCCCTCCCCCTGACTAGAGTCCCCAATTAGGTCCGGTTGCGCCAATTTACCCAGGGGCGTTACCCACCACCCAATCACCCCGTGCAGAAAGGACCAACCCTAAATGCACACTTTCAAGCCTCCAACATCACGAAAGGGGGGGTGGCTAAGGGATAAAAGGCCACTCTCACTCGAGTGAGGCGGAGGAGCTGTAACACCTTAATAAAGCTTTCTCCCATGGTGAGCGTCGTCAGCCTTTTCCCTTCTCCCTCCCTCTGCATAAACCTAACAACTAACTCCAAGAAAAAGTTGTAAAACTGTAATCATAATCTACCCATGGCTCAGCTGTAAAGATTTCTATTTACATAACAATGGTAGTGTGCATACTGAGCATGGATTTATCAATATGTTACAGGTGGGTAATAAAGGAACTATCTCAAAATTTTGCACACTAGCTATAGTTAGTACAACAGCCATATCCAGAAACAGTGGTATTTAGAAAAGTGAAGTACAGAGCCAAAAGAAAAAACAGAAAACAGTTCCTTCAGGAGTGCAGGAATCAGAACAAAGAGAAGTAGCACAAGAGCTGCTTTCCAAACATTATTTTTAATTATGCATTTCAGTATTGAAACAGTTGAATCTGTGCAAGCTGAGCTCATGGATTCATGAAGTCAAAGAATGAAGTTGTAAACCAAAAGGAGGAAGTTAGGAGAGTTTTTACTGGAAATAATAAGAGGGAAAAAGCTTGTGGCGGATGTTCACCATGAGGGGATTCTGAATGGAAGCCCAAATTGTGTTCTTCCTCTGGGTCTTAGATGAGTAAGCAGAGTGCAGGAAGAGGCTCATTTCAAAGGAAATGAGTTCAAAAGAAACTGGTTGTTTTGTATTTCTAATGTAGGGAGGAACTAACTCGGCATACTCTGGGTAAGAACCTTCTGCCTGACAGGAAGAGTCCTTATCTCTCCATTCTTATGCTAACTTTTTATCCTTTGGTCCTGTTTTTTCTTTTATGTGTTTAAACTTAACCAGCTGCTTGAATAAGCTCTTAACTTTGGGCTATTTTCCTTTACTGGGCCCTGGGCCTGGGAGAGTCTATGTGACAGCAGCTTTAAAGGAGGGTCCACTTAGTACCTACCCACGCTAGGAGGTACTAGACGTCTTTACTTTTGGGCACGTGGGTGAAATTTGTTAGTCTTTTCTTAGATATCTCTGTTTGTTGGCTACAGGAGGAGGGTGTACTTTTTTATTGGGAGAATTATTTTTTGACATATTTTATAGGCTTGTATAACTAGTTGAGTCATATGAAGGAGTCTTTTATCTACAAATAATCTCTGGGCCATTTAGTAAGTTTTTTTTTTTTTTTTTTAAGTGGAAAGCCTGGTGAAGAGTTTTAATGATTTTTATTTTTTTACTGTCTGGCTGTAGGTATGAGTAGCTTTTTACCCTCTGAAAGGACCAGGCAGAGAGGGGTTGATAAATCTGTGACACAGCCCATTTACCTCAGTCCTGGTATACTTAGGCTTGGCATTTCTTGGTGACATAGGAGATTAGGGCATGGAAAAGCTGGCTGGAGAAGTAGTCATCACATGTTAATTATAAGATCCTGGAACACAGGGGTAAAACAGTTCCCAAAGCCCTGCACCTGGACTTCTCATGAGAACCTGAGCAGGTTTTCAATAGGATGGCCTAGACCTGACGTCAGCCTGGGGCATGGGATCCCAGCACTGCCTCTCAGAACCCGTATGTAGTTATCGCAGGTATCCTTGAGATTTGGACGGCATAAAAGACACAGACGCCAAGCAGAACTTGCTATTGTGGCTTTCCTTACAATAATCCCTGCTGCTTTCTCCAGGGTGTCCTTTTTATCTTGCTTTTTCTTCTTTTACTCGGCCCAAGCTCATTCTACAGAGCCAGTTTCTCCCTCACTGGTTCACTTTCATTTTTGCAAATAAACTTTGCCACTGCTTTTTGCTCATTTCATTCAGGTCTTTGTTTGAGACAAGCAGAACCTGAAATCCAACCCCAGAAGAAGAGATGAGCAACCCAGAACCTGATAATGTTTAATTGGTGAGCCACTTTTAGAAGGAGCTAACTGATAACATTTTGGCCGTAGCCAGGAAATTTCGATAACACCAGGGTTTTGTTTTTTTGTCTTTTGTTTTCAAAATAAGGGTGTCCGGGTGAGCACTGGAGGACTAGGCTCTTAAGCAGCCTTCTTGACCGCTTGGTTTTTCTGTGTGACCTTATCTATGGTTGCTTTGTTTTGGTGTCTAGTATAGTGTGTAACTGTCACTTTAGATGGGAGACAGACAGAGGCTAAGAGGTGATCTATTTCTCTGTCGTATTTATCTTTGTGGATTTGACAGGAACTTTTTTTTTGATAACAGTATGGGCATGGTACAGTTAGAAACAAAGGAGCTGAGTCACTCTCTTCCCTTCATTCTACTGTAAATGCCACACCACCCTAATGATTATTGGGCTTATGTTTTAAAAATTTTTTGAGACAGGGTCTTGCTGTATAGTTCAGGCTGGCTTTGAGCTCACTGTGTAGCCCAGGCAGGCCTTGAACTCATGGCAATTCTCCTGTCTCAGCCTCCCAAGTGCTGGGATTACAGGAGTGTGCCACCATCGATTATCTGGGTTTAAAAGAAGGACCATCCTAATGATTATCTGGGTTTAAAATTAGGAGGCTGCGATTGCCCAAGGGGCAGACTACTGACATCACTAAAACAGTGGGAGGGACCTTGGATCAGAGGCTTCTGACCCTGCAAATACTGGAAGCCTGAGTTATTCCTTCACCATTTTTCCATCTTTTGCCTTTGCCCTTTTTTTCTCTCTTTTTCCCTTCATCCATCTGTTTGTTCCTATTGCCACCTTCCTGTGATCTTCAGTAAATTTACTACATATTGCTAGGTGTACACTGGGCAGTTCCTTCCTTGTTATACACAAGAACCTGGACTGCTTTTGCCCCACTCAACTGTAACAGGCATGTGGCACCACGAGAGCATATTCTGAGTGAGTGTAAATGAACACCTTTCAGCCTTTACTGGGCTCTAGGGTTCTGGTGAGGGCTGTGAGTTCTGCCCGCTGGGCATTAGTTTTAGGAGTCAGAAAGGAATTTTTAAGGGTGGACTATAAGTTATCACAGTGTTATTGGGCAACTGTACTTCAAGTTCCAGGTTCTTCCTGCCCTGAGCAAACAATTGGATGAAGTGGACGAAAAGCAGTGTTAAAATTTATTCAAAATGGCATACAGAGGGAGAAACCAGCTCTGCAGAATGAGTTCGGGCCAAATAGAGAAAAAATGAAAAAAAAGTAGATGATAACAAAAGAAAGCAAAAATACATACTGCATGTAAGGGAGGCTATTTGAGCTATCATAAAAAAACCATGACAGCCGCAGTGCCTCACACACAGACACCACCTGCCCTTGGTGTGAACACAGCACCACCAGGGCTGCGTGTGCCAGGAGACAGACAGCTTCCTCGCGGTGTTAGTGCAGTTAGAAACAAAGGAGGTGAGTGAGCCGCTCCCTTTCCGAAAAGCTCAGCTATAAATACAAACATTTTAAGGATTATCCATGTTTCTACCTTCTTAGAGGAGGAACAAAACATAATAACTGAAAGCCTAAGTAATGCCCCCCCTGGGGGGGCAGGGTTCTGACACCAGTGAGAGACTCAGTGGGAGGCATCAGAAGTCAGAGACCACTACCCTTCAAATCCAAGGAGCCTGAGTTAGCAGGCACACCGTTCCCTTTTCACTCTTCACTCATGTGCGCCTTTTGGGCCTTTTGCCGCTACCCTTTTTGCCCTTCCTGCCCTTTTCTCTTTCCCTTATCCCATCCTAGCTGCTACCTTCCCAGAGATCTCCAATAAACACAGTTACCTTCTGTCTACTATGGAGTGTGCATGTGGAATTCTTTCCTCATCGCATATAAGAACCTGCACTATTTTTGGCCCATTCAGCTGTAACAGTGCTGTCTTTATTTATCTTGTCCAAGTTCTCCAGGAAACGCATGAGCGCTTCTACAACCGGGTCCTGAGAGGCGGTCCTCGGATCCCAGGTAGTGGTCAGGTCCAGGCCACTCTCCCTCATCACCCACCTTCCCAGCCAGCCCTAGCCACGCCACACTCCTACCTCAACAGCATATTCTGTCTTTTGTACCCCATTTTTTGGAACAGTTAAATGTAAATACTGTCTTTAAAATCAGATCTCCACAGTCGTTAAACTGAGAAATTTAAATGGATTTTCCTTTTTAGAAATCTCAGAACTAATTTTTTTTCCTTTTGGTCCCTTCCTTTCTTCCCACCACTCCCCCGTGCCCTATTTTTTGTACATGTTATTTTGTCACAGAAAAGAATCATGTTAGGGTTATCTATGGGGTATGTGGAGGTCTTTTCTAGCTGTGTAGGGGTGGAGGATTACCTGTGTGCAGTCACGGTCCGAGGTCTCATATTTTTCAGAGAGGAAAGGGGCAGTAAGGTAGGAGATTGGAGCAGGGCAAACTGGTTGAGCAAGTGGGTGTGGCCTGTCAATCACGGAGACCCAGAACACAGAATCCAGGATGACTGTGCGAGTTCCTGGAGACCCTGTACTGGAACTGACTGGGCCAATCAGAAAGTGCTATATTCAGTTCTGCATGTACATCTATCACAAAACCAAGTGGGCCTTTGATAGGACAGTTTAAATCTGACGTCAGGCAAAGTGAGTTTCTGGTAGGATAATGGTTCCAAATGCCTTGTCTGCATGGGGGAAAAGCAATCCAGGAATGGGGTATACAATATTCTTGCAACTGGGGATTTAGCTCAACAGTAGAGCTAAAACCCCTCCCCCCCGAGATTCCCACTATTCTCTTTGTGGCTGCTGTGGCTCTTCACTGGCCCATTCTCACTGGCCCACAGAATGTAATTCTTTTCTACCTTCAGTAAATGTAAATTCTCACTAACTTTTTCATGGGTCTTGTTCAATTCCTTGTTCAGGACACCAAGAACATGGAAGGAATTTCTTTGCAACCCAAAAAGCTGGTACCAGCAGGGTTTAAAGAGGAACAGGTTTTTAGATGGACAGCTGGTCTCTCTAAAAGGAGTGTCTGACATTTATAAAATGTAAATGTATAACTTTGATAAAAAATAATTATTAAAATATTATATGAGACAGGGTAGTTGGCAAAGACAGAGCAGAAATCCGCTGTTCATGTGGAGTGTGATATGGCAAAAATTTGACCCTGACAGAGAAAAAAGGGATGTGGCTGTAATTCAGTCTAAGAGTCAAATGCATTACTGCATGAAACCATGGCACTTACGGTTTTAGCAAGTGTTTTGATTCCACTCTTTATCACTTTTCTTTTCTGGGAAAACAGCTTAACCTCCTTTTCGACAGCCTGAAATGGAGCAAACATGCCAATTAACAAAGCAAGGAAAACAACAGGAAAAGCAAGGACAAACATTGAGATAGCTACATAGACAGCACTTCTCCAGAAAGGGAAATAAAACAATCCTAAAGGTGAATAATATAAAGTGTATGTGAAATAACACCTCTGCAATGCTTTGCTTAAATCTAACTGTACTATGTAAGTGACCACTGAAGCAATTTGCAACTCACATCAATTATACAACAAATGCGGGCCGGGGATTTAGCTCAGTGGTTAGAGTGCTTACTTTGCAAGCACAAGGCCCTGAGTTCAATCCCCCGCACCACAAAAAAAAAGAAAAGAAAAAATTTTACAACAAATGCAAAAAAAGTAATTAAATAGTGAAAAATTAAATGGTGAGTAATTTTTTTTTTTTTTTTTTTGGTGCTGGGGATCAAACTCAGAGTCTTGGGCTTGCAAGGCAAGCACTCTAAACACTGAGCTAAATCCCCAGCCCTAAATGATGAATAATTGACAAAGGAAGATGTATTCTTAGATTGGGAACTCAAGTGAGACTACACAACAGGCTGAATTCACACAACCTGCCACCATCCTGTCACCTATACCACCTTGGTAACATCTGAAGTCACAGCATCCCTTCTTCTCCCGGCCAACCCATTTGCTTTCAAACATCACCTGAAACCCTGCAGAACAGGGCAGCACAGTGCTTTGGCTTCCCTGGTCACGTTTGTGGGATTTTGTGGTAGCCTAAGTACCATCCTGAAAGCTCATGTATTGTAATCTAAAAGCCTGGCCTGTGTGTAGGGTGTCTATTCGCTTTCAAGAACTTTAAACGGTCTGATACAACCCTCTGCCAGGCAGTGTCTCGTTCAATCTTCTAACTTGCCATATGGTTTCCAAAGGGGCTTGAACTATTTGGCATATCAAAGAGCATTATTTCAAGCCTATCTCACGTTTGATAAATACCTCTTGGGCTTTTTGTTGTATCCAAGGAATTTCCTTCTTACTGTCAATGACGACCAGTTCTTCTTGTGATGAGTCAAGGCTTAGCTTTTTCTGATCAGTCTTAGAAGAAGACAAACCTTTCTTAAATTAAAAATTCATCAAGTTCTCCTCCCACCTTCGTATAACTGCATTGAATCCCTTTGCGTTTTTAAAATGCCAGATATTTGCCTGCTCAAGATGCAACATTTTAGTTAGTTAATTCCTACTTGTCTGTCCTCATCACAGAAATAAAAAGTTTCCAAAGACTAACACTATAAATGATACGTGAAATAGCACCACGGCAACACCTTGTTTAACTGCCACACTTGGAAAGTCACTGAGAAAACAGAAATGACCATGTGGGCCACACAATCCTTTGGTCACACTAGCCTTCTTCCCATTGTTGTGTACCACATGTCCCCACCTTCCAAGGCCAGCCCTGCTGGCAGGGTTTAGGATCTTGATCTCGTCTTCCTCCTTGAGATCTGTTCGCTTTTCCCCCATCTCCCTCTGTCTCATCCATTTTTCTCCTGTCCTGGATCATCTCCAAAGGCACCCAAACATGCTTTAGTGTCTTAGGAAGACTATTCCCGACTGACCAACACATCTATGTTCATACCAAACCATTTCTTTGCTCTTCTTTGCAGAAAAACATCATGGAGCAGTATGGGAAGTCACCCCCGACCCAGCTCTCCCGTGACCTCATTGCCCCCCGCCCCCATTTCTTCTACTTCCCTGCCCTCGTTCCCAGCTCTCTAGAACCTGCTTTCTCTGAGCTATTCTCTGCTGGTCTCTTCTCTTCTCACCGTCCTCCCATCATGACCTGATCTAGTTTTATGACTCTGAATTAAATCCACCCCCTTTGACTCTCCAATTATGTCCAGGCCTGGCCTCTCCCTCGAGGTCAAATCTCACCTGCCCACACAACATCTCCTCTTGGTGTCAAATTGGCTTTTCGAGCTCAGGACAACACTAATGTCAGAGTCCCTTCTCTCTCTCCACAGCTGCTCCCTTCCCTGCCATTGGCCCCACCCCATGAACAGTCTGTCTTCTACTGGTTGTTCAAGGAAAAGAATCTAAGAGTTGTCCTTGACTCTTTTCTTTTCCTGTCTCTCCAAATCCAGTCCTTTGCGTAGTTCTCTTAACTCTTCCATCAGTCTATGGAACACAGTGCAGCGGTTCTGCCCCCCCCAGCACTGTGCCCCACCCCGCCCTGGGGCCACCTAGGCCTCTGCCACAGACTGCTGAGCAATCTCTGTGCTTTCATTCTTAGCCCCTCCAGGAACCATTGTCCACATAGCAGTAGGTTGTCATTTCAAAAAAGTAACGGAGGCTTGGTTAATGCTCCACTCAGAACATTTCAATAGATTCTCATTATATGCAAAGTGGAATCCAAACTCTGACCTGGTTTGCGCAACTCTTCCTTACCTGGCCTATCCCCCTCCAGGGATCTCATCTCCTACTGCTCCCCTCTTGGCTCACTTCAGTGGCACAGGCCTTTTGTGGGTCCTCCCCATAAATGCCAAGCTCTGCCTCGATGCCCTGAGTTCCTTGCCCTCTAGCCCTTGTCTCTGTGTGAGGTGGAGCCCTTTTAATTGGGATCTCAGCCTGGATGTTTTCTCCTTGGAGCAGCTATCCAGACAAACACTGTCACATGAACCTATTTTTATTCACCAAATAGGACTTGTCACCATCTAACTTCCTTATTTTGCTTATTTATCCATCTCTCTGCATAAGACCAGCCTCCGATTAGAATGGAAACACCACAAGAGAAGATTTTTCTTGTTCACAGCTCCATTTCCACAGGCCTACTTTGTAGGAAGGAACTCAATAAGCATTTGTTGATAGAGTGAATGATATTGTTCACTTCCTAAATAATAGGTGGTATGAAGGTACAGAGGACCCATTTTGACCAAGTGCCGGTAGTGGTAGAAAAATTTTTTCCAGGCAAGTCTAGATCTTGTACTATGGTTTAAATTAGAGATAATATTTGTGACCATTTGGAGAAAGACAGAACATTTTCATTCAGTTTCTATTTTAATAGAGTAGGTTATATTCTATTTAAAAAATCACGGGATCCCTGGATGAGGAGAAATATTATTAAATATGTGTTAAAAGAAAATTTACAAACAAAAAAAAAAAGAAAGAAAAGAAAAACAAGCAAGCCACATGGGAACTCAACTGTGTTCTCGGATTCATGTTCCAACTCTGAAGAAACTTTTAGTGCACTTAAATAATTATTCTCCTCTTCCATCCTGCTGCTCAGAGATGCTAACAGTTGCTGGCAATGTTCAGTAATTTCACTGGCTAAGCTTCCTCCAAGCCGCCTATATTAATAAAAAACAAAATTCACAGGTTACAAAGTCACAATTTTTTTTTCAAAAATCACATTTCACAGTATCATTTTCAGATACCTAATCATCTGTACATGAAGAAATGGGTGCACAATTCTCCACAGAGCCCTGCAGTTATCAGAAGTTATCCACTTCCTACAGGAGAAGCCTTTCATGGCCTCCACTACTCGAGCCTCTCCATCTCTACGGGGCGCACTCCCCCTACATGGTGGTGGCCACTGCACCGGCTCAGCCCCAGCATGCACCAGGCCCTGTACTCCTGCACACGCATGCTCGCATGTCGCGCTCAGCCCGCCTGGGGGAGAGGGTCACTCCCATGCAGCACAGAAGGGAACTGCAAACCTCAGACATGTCAGCACCGGGCAGGCTTCGGAGAACTCATTCTCAGCCCCACTTCCAGAGCTTCTATGCAGAAAGCTGGGATGGGGCCCAAGAAGATACACTTCTCACTAACTCCCAGAAGCTACAGTAACACTGCTACACTCGACTTAGCGGGCTTGTCCCACGCTTAAGGTCACTAGCGCATAACTCCTGGACCAAAGTTTCAAACCCAGCTTTGGTTTGGGTCAGATTTCAGATGATTGCCGATGAATGGAAGTGTCCTTACTTCGATAAACAAAGCTCCCACCTTCTGTACCTGTTTGCTGTTGCCTGAGATGCTGTTTGCTCACTGACTATAAAGGATGTGTTAGGACTTATTAATAAGCAAGATACAAGTTTATACTTTATTTAGAATTCTGTATATAAAATGGGCATGCTGATACAGTTCTCAAATGAGTCTTTGAAATAAGTGGCTACCGAAATTGTTACGATACAAACTCTCCACAATATTTCACAATGTTACCAAGAAAGGCTATGTTTCATTACTGTTTTAATCACAGGGGGTACTGGGAAATATTTTTTGCTGAAATGAATCGCACATTGATAAGTGATGTGCATCAGCAGATAAAACCAAGCAACATTTAAAGTCCAGTCTCTCTCTTTTGTGTGATCTACATGCTTTCTACCCACTGGTCATCTACATGCTTTCTACCCACTACTCAGTATGTTTGGGTAGCATTTATATGTTTAGAATTTTAATTTTAGTTTAAGCAAAACAAATCTAAACAATTTAATATCATCTAAGCATTATCTAACTAGTAAAAAAAAGTATCCATACATACATACATATGTCAGAGGAATAAACATACATATGTTTAAAGTTAGCTAATGTTCACCATTGTCCTCCTCTAGCAGATGTTGTGGAAGATAGGACTGCTCATCCCCACATAAACTGACTATCCCTTTTTATGTTATGCACTTTGAGGCTTTGACAGCTGGGACCCTGAGGACCCTGGGGGACTGCCCCTTCCAGAGCTAGCCCATTCCTAGAGATAGCAACACCTCACCCTGGAGTAATCTTTCAAATGCGACTAACCAATCCAAAGTCCACATTCCAGCCACCTAAGGTGGGGGCTCTCATTCCCTGGCTTAGTCCTAACCCCTTTGCCCCAGAACCTGCTGATATTTTTCAGACTAACTCAACCTAAGCCTACCCAATCTTTGTTTTGGAAACCATGGCTCTTGCCCACATTTCCTCCATTCCCCAGCCACCTGACTGCCCTGGTGCTTCCCATGCAGCCCCAATAGGAAAATGCGGCCTCTTGTCTGGGGATCTGTGAGTCTAACATACTATCTTTTCAGTAGCAGCTGCCTCCTGGTATATGACCTTGCTGTGCCTAAGTAATAATAAAATCTAGAACATCGCACCCCCGGGGTTGCTTACTGTGCACTGTACATACGTACTTCCATTTGAGGAACACCAGGGTGCCATCATTTTTCCCATTTACCAGAATACTTTGTCCATCCACTGAAATTCTTGTCGACTGAATCCCACGTCCCTGGTGGGAGTGACTCTGACACTGCGCAAATGTTTCCTTGAGAATTTTAGGGACAAAGCGGAGAAATTACAAATGTGACTCTACACTTTTTTTTTTTTAAACAGGGTTTATGCACGTTTGCTTGTGGGTAAATCTTTTCGGTGTGCTCATAGCACTTTAGCTGGTATGGAAGTGCTCTGGGGAGTAGGTGGCACTTAAGTCCCACTTTGAACCTGTACTTCGCACCCATTTACCAATGCAGGCTTGTTCTCCCACTGCTTTGTACGGCGTGGAAAGAGAGGGATTATTACCACTGACTCACAGTGGGCGATCAGACATGGAGAAGTGAACGGGCTGGGTGAGGGCTGCAGAGTCAGGGGAGGGGCTTTGAGCAAGCAGAGAGGGCAAATTCAGATGCCTTGAAGCAGGCAGGTTCCACCTGTGCATGAGGCAGCTGGGTGTGGCATGAGAGGGTGCTGGGCACTGTGGGGAAGGCAAGACAGCATGTCCCCAAGAATACTAATTAGGCCCATCAGACAAACAAAAAGCCTCATCACCAATGTGATACACAGGGCAACAGTTTAAACTCCTTTGAGTAAAGAAGACTGTGATTTCTGTGTCACACCAGTTCTCAAACCTGAGCCTTTTTTAGTTAATTTTTGAACGAGCAATATATCCAAACCATTTGAAATTTTAAAATTACAAAAGGATGTGCCATGAAATCTCCTTCCTGTCCCCATGCCCCAGGACCTCCCACAAGCCAATCAACATACCATCAATGTCCTTCAGAATTTGTACACGTATAATACATTTCTCCCACAAACCGTAACATAGTACATATATGCACCTTGCTTATCCCCTTAACAATCAGTATATCTTGGTGTTCTTTCCATATTAGGTAAAGATTTCCTCATTTTGTACCCCAGCTGTATAATATTCCATGTTTTATACGGTGATTTTGTACCATAATCAGTTTTTATTTACCTAGTCTTTTGTTAATAGATATTGGTAGATTTTACAAACAGTGCTGTCATAAGTAGCCTTATAGGTGAGCCACTTGGACTCGAGCGTGGGTCATAGGATCACTCGCAACTCTGACCTCTGGCCACAGAAGGTTGCTGTGAGCTGGCACTGTATATTACAGCTTATTTGAATAGGAGACAGTGTAGCAGTTTGCAAATCATTCACTTTCAAATAATCTCTAAGGGACTCAAGATTTTCCCCATATAATAGTATCACTTTTGCCCAAATACACTCTCTTCAGGAGACGGTGCAAAAGAACTGTGATGCATCTGACCAGGGAGACAGGTTACCTATGGACTCAACCACAGCACCTCAGGTGCGGGTCTGGGAAACTGGGTAAGAATCGCCCCCTCTTGGGGAGAAGCCACTACTTTCACTTCCTCAGAGGTCCTAGGACAGTGGGAACCAGAAATGATGGTGGTGGTGAGGCACCAAGTCTGTGGTGATGGAGGAGGATGCAAGGAAGCCCTCGCTGCGCCACCCCCCTCCAGTCCGCAATTCCAGCACCCCTGAGGTCAGGCCCTTCAGGCCAGGGCAGCAAGTGCCCAGGGCTCTTTGCCATGTGCCCTCCAGGGGTAGAGTCCCCCCCCGGGGGGGTTAAATTCTCATCCGAGCACCAAAGAATTAAGTGGTGCTTGGTCCATTTCCAAGGCTCAAGAGCAGTTGAGAGAGCTGGGCTGGAGCTCCTGCACGGTGCCTGCCCAGCACTCTGAATCTGTGGCTCTCATTCCGGTCAGAGTTTCCTCCATTAGAGTCCAACAAAGGCACAAAATCACCCATAGAATGTCAGTCATGAATACCACAAGGGATTACAAAAGAACAAGTTCTGATTCATTTCCTAAGAACTTCTTTTCCTTATCTAAAACCAATATACATACTCCATACTTTTTTTAGAAAAGGAATTTACCAAAGTGTGAACCTCCCGGATACATAGTATTCCACATTTAGCCATCGTTATGAGCCATAATCCGTGTGAAGACAGATGGAGCGTGCCAGGTCCGTAGTGTTTGCTTCGCACCTTCTGGTGTGGCTTAAGAACGCAAACACCGTGCGATTCCTGCCAATCAAAGAAGATCAGGTGAGCAGCAACATTGCTTCTGCAGGTGTGCACTGCATATATAGACAAATTCAAACACATGAACACAGTGCTTGAGTTTTTGGTTTTTTGTTGTTTTTTTGGTTTTGGATGCTGGGGATCAAACTCAAGGCCTTGCGCTTGCCATGCAAACGCTTTACCACTTGAACTGAATCTCCAACCCCTTGAACACAGTGCTTGAAAACCAACCAGTACTGGTAGATCCCCAGCTGCGTGTATACTGTGTCGAACCTTTGTTTACAAATAAGTTTGTTTCTGCCAACTAAGGAAAGTCTTCTTTATATGTTAATATATAAAGGTCCCAGCCTACACTTACAACCTTTATTTTTACCAACCATTTTCAAACATCTTCACGCACAAGTCAAAAGAAAGTAGTCAGTATTTTTCCTGTGAGTCTGTCACTCACTTTTCTGGAAAACTCTTCTTCACCCGATCCCTCCAGGCCTGTCCACCTCCCTATATCAGCACACATTATCTCTTTATGTCTAAATCTGACCTATTCTTCAACATCTAGCTTCTCCATTCAACTCTCCCAGAATTCCCCTTGCCATGAACCACTTCTTTCTTCTTCCAATTTCAGTAATACTGGCAACTCTGGGAGTGAAGGGCTTTGAATGAGTAATTTAGAAGGACAGGGAGACAGGTACTCTTGGGACCCAAAGACAGGTATTAGTGGAACACTGCACAGACCAAAAGAGGAGTGACAGTGAGCAGGAGGTCATCCAACCAGGGTGTGCTAGACCTGTAATGCCAGATGGTGATTGGTGATGCCAGAAATGTAATTTATTTTACTTTTGGTTTTTGGTTTTTTGTAGACAGGGTCTTGCTATGTAGCCCAGGCTGGCCTCAAATTCACGGTGATCCTCCTGCCTCAGCCTCTGAGTGCAGAGATTAAAGGCATGTATGTACCTGCGCTCCCGGCAGAAATGTAATTTAATATTTTGTGCAATTTTGCTTAGGGCTCATATGCAAAGTTCCACCTACTCTTCGGTCCTTGGCATCTATGGAGTAGATTTTCTAATGCTAGAGTTTTTAAAGGCACTAAACTAATTTTGGCAACTGTATGTTTATCTGACAGGTGTGGTATATGTGGCACAAATGTGCCTCAAGAGTGAGACTGCTCAAATATATTTAATGATGGGTTAACAAGTAACATTCATATATACCTAGTTCAAGGGAATTATATTACCGTAATAAAACCATTTGTTTACTGGAAAGCAGTCAAGAGGATCATGCCTAGTTACATGGTGTGGCCTTGATTGCTAAGATAAATAATAGCATGCTTAAATTTTGGCATACTCTTTCAGGAAGATGATAGCTACAGATGTACGGCACTTCGTTGCAGAAGCCATATATTCGGTTGCTTTGAAAGTCCAAGACGGCGGAAGACAGAGTGTGCTCAATCTCATATAGGTGCTTATGAACGTGCTCATCTCTCAGCCTCCCTCTTTCATCAGCAACAACTGTAGAAAATGTAAGATTTGGGGAAGAAAAGAGGTCACTTGTACCATATTGATTTTATATTTTAAATCATTATGGACAATTATGAAAAGCAAAACAAAGATTTTAAACACTTGATTAATATTGTAGAGGCTCTTTAGTGATAAAAATGACTTTAAAATAACTTAATCTCCACCAGAAATCCTTAAGGCGGATAGCAAGTAAAATGTCTTTTGTAGATCATGGTTAATATTATCAATTAATTTAAAGAAATATCATTTAAATAAACTCTTGATAGTGTAGCTGTTATTAATTAAAACATAAAAAGACTTTAAGGTTTTGTCTGATACTCTATAATTACATACTTGTGAAATCACTCCCCAGATACATTTGTCATCTAAAATGAAGAGTGCCTATTTTCTCAGACCTTCTGATCCAGAGAGTTTCTTTACAATTTTATTAGCAAAGGTGACTACTCTGAAAACTACCTGAATTTAATTATGTATATTTAAAGCTACAAAACCAGAAACATCATGAAATGACACATCAATGTGACAGAAGTGTCACTTGGTCCTGCTTCTATTCCCTGACAGCAAAGCAGATTCATGAGTCACAAGGCCTGGGGGAAAGGCTACATTTCAAATTATTTAGCAACCACATCAATTTCACTCTGTAAAGACACACAAAAAGTAGCCATTTTACCTCTTTGCATGCTAAGAGAAACAAATGGTATCACTAGAACCGCCCCCCATGACAAAAAGCAAAACAAAACAAAAAAGAAAAAGACAGTAGCAACTTAACCTGGCCAGAACAGAAGGGATTCGACTGCCCATTTCTCTTTACCTTGTGGTAGTGTTATAGGCAGAGTGAATATTTCCAGCCTGCTTCTTTCTGCTTCTGGAAGCGAGGAAAGCACCATCACTTTCACTGTATCTCTTCCCAAAAGAGACACTGTGGATATTTGTAGAACGTCCTTGGTCACCTCTAAAAGCAAGCAGAACCAATCCACAGTGGTCACTGGTTAAATTCAAAGAATCCTTTACCGTCCCAATGAAGATAACGTTATAGATTCACCTCCACTGAATCTTCAGAACCAAATTTAGTTACTGATAGTAAAGTTCGAAGTGATCTTTAAAGATAAGTAACAGGGACTTTTTCCTCTGGTACTGAGGATTGCACACAGGCCCTTCACACTGAGGTACATCCCCAGTCCTTTTTGTTTTTTATTGTGAGACAGGGTCTCACTAAATTGTTTAATTGCCCAGGCTGGTTTTGAACTTACAATCCTCCTGCCTCAGACTCCCAAAATGCTGGGATTACAGGCGTGAGCCACCACGCCTGGCTGTGACACAGACCTTTCTGATGACCTAGTGGATTTCTTCTGATTCGATGTCTGGACCAGCAGATTCCAACCAGCTCAGCCTGGCCCGGCATCTCTCTCACCCGGGAGCCCCATGTGCTCTGACTCTTCCCATGTCTGCTCCAGCCAGTTTGCCCTCTGTCACTGCTGGACAGATTCCGGCACTGCTATTCTTCCCACCTGTAGTTAGGGGAGTGTGGGTGTGGCGGAAATACCACATGGGACTCTGAGTTTGTCTGACCTCAGCAGGGTTGGCCATGCCTGGAGTCTCCTGCCACCCATCACCTTCTCAGTGCTGCCAGGGAGGCCAGCAGATGGCCTCCCCTCCTCCCTCCTTAAGGAGGAAGACTGCAGCCATCTCACACAAACCCTGCTATGGCATCCTCATCCTGCATCCCCCGTTTTTGTCCTGTGTCCATCCTCCCTTTGTTTCCTGACATTGGTATGTGACTCCATCTCAGGTCCTCTCTGTGGTTTTGAGCCCGTTCCTGCAACCTACTGCTGGACCATATACTATCAGCTGCCTCTTATCCTCTTGTGACCCCGCCCGACCCACCTTTTCTGTCCTCAAAATTCACCGTCTTCAGATAAGAACCTTCCTTCAACTCTGCTTGCCTTTAACAGTTGCCATCTGCTTCTCTTTCCTGTTCTGCAAACTTCTTGAATGAGGCTTGCCCCTCACGGCCTTCATTTTCTTGCCTCGCTGCCCTCTGACCTCTGTCTGTCGGGGTCACTTGCTGCTTGGTGAATCCGCGAGGGCCTCCTCTCAGCCTCACCCACTCACACTGTGGCCACGCCTGTGCTCGACCCTCCTGTGCCCAGCTCTTCCTGGAGGGTGACCCCAGTTCCCTCGGCACTCTGGCCTGGCTGTAGCAGTCAGCAAGTATCTGGCGTGCTACCTGCCATCTAGCATATGTGTTTAGGGTGTCTGTCTGGCCCCGGTAACCATTTAGGTTTGCTTCTGTGTGTGTAGGTGTGTATGTGTGCACACACGTGTGGATACTCGTGGTGTGTGGGGATGGAACCCAGGGCCTCACACATACTAGACAAGCACTTCACCACTGAGGTACACCCCAGCCTCTCAGTTTGCTTCTATGCTCCCTTCTTGAGAGCCATCTAATCGGTTTCCATGTTTTTACCGTCCCACTTCCATCCTTGCATCTTGAACTATATACCTCTATTTCTAAATTACTGCTAAATATCCTCAAATGAAGAATTTATTGACTTCTAACCTACAGAGCCTATCAGCTTATGCTATCCTTCAACCTCAAAAACTTTTTTCAACTGGGCATGGTGGCCCACATCTGTAATTCCGGCACTCAGAAGGCTGAGGCAGGAGGATTGCAGTGAGTTTGAGGCCAGCCTGGACTACATAGAAAGAGCTTCAGATGTGGTGCATTTTGCCACTTGCAATAACATGGAAGAAACTGGAGATTATGGTGTTGAGTAAAATAAGCTTGATTCAGGAAGACAAGAACTGCATGTTCTCCCTAATATGTGGAATCTTTTTAAAAGGTAAGAAAGTCAAAGGGAGACTAATATTAGACAAGAAGAAAGGAATAAAGAGGGGAGATCTATAAGGAAGAGTATTAGGGGGATGAATATGATCAAACTATACTAGTTGAAACCCAACATTTTGTAAAACTAATAGGCATTAATAAAAAAAGGGAAAATAGTAATAAAACATGAATTCAAATTAAAAAATAAAAAAGAGGGCTGGGGATTTAGCTCAGTGATTAGAGTGCTTGCCGTGTAAGCACAAGGGCCCGAGTTCGATCCCCGGCACCACAAAAACAAAAACAAAAACAAAAACAACAACAAAAAAAAGAAATACAAAGAACTTTCGAAATCAACAAGAAAAAGACAAACAGCAGTATAGGAAAAAGAGGCAAAGAATTTTACATAAATGGAATCACATAATATGTAGTCTTTGGTTTCTTTCACTCAGTGTAATTATTCTGAGGTTCATCCATGTTGTATGTATCTGGAGGTTGTTTCTTTTCAATACTAATATTCCACCATATGGATTTCTAACATGTCCATTAACTATTGATGGACAATGGAGTTCTTTTCAGTTTTGGGCTATTGCAAATAAACTTACTGAGAAGAGGTGCACACCAAAAAACCCTTTGCCTTCAGTTCATGACATTGCAAACTTCCACCATCTGGGCTGGAAGTGTTGGAGTCATTGTGATCCCTCCTGCTGTAGGGTAGATCAGTGTCCCAGTGGCTTGGGAGTTAAAGTCCTGCTCTCTAGCCCATGGTGCTACTGGGAAGTGGTGGAACTATTAAGGCGCTGGGCACCTTGTGGAGGAAGTAAGATCATTGCAGGGGTAACTTTGAAGGGATATTGGGACCTCAGCCCCTTCTCCTCTCTCTGTTTCTCAGTCACCACAAGGTGAACATCTTCCCTCTACCACATGCTCTACCCATGTCACTAGGCTGCCACACACCCCAGGGACAGACTGCTAAGATTTGGATAAATGTCTTCCAAAGGCCCAGCAGCAAAAGGCTTGGTCTCCAGCCTGTGGTGCTCTGGGGAGGTGGTAGAACCTTTAAGAGGTGGGGTCTAGAAGAAGGAAGTGAAGTGTGTGGGAGCCCACCCTTAACCCTGTCTCTCCCTTCTTGGCTTCCTGGCTTCTGCTACCACCTGCTCCCACCATGATGTGCTGCCTCACACAGGCCCCAAAGCAACCAGCCAGCCAACAATGGACTACAACCTCCAAAACTGTGAGCAAAGATAAACCTTTCCTCTTTAGAAGGTGATCTATCTCAGGAATGTGTTACAGGAATGGAAAGGTGATAGACACACCTTGTTTTCCCATCTAATCCAATACCAAATCCTGCCAATTTCATCACTTATAGGTGTTGCTTCTATCTTCTCTTCATGACTACAGCACAGGTTTGAGCATTGTGTGTAAAAACATGCACCAAGAACAATTTTGCATACGAATGTTCATGATAGCTTTACTGCTATTTATAGCTTTAAAAAAGTCTTTGCTCTTTCTCTACACTGTTGTTTGTTCTTCTCTTGTTGGTTTTCAGAGTTCATCTTTCCTATGTATTTTCATTTGAGCTTATCCATTTTTTTCCTGAGTTTGAGTCCTGAATCTGCAGCTTATTACCTGTGTGACCTTGCATAAATACTTAACACTGCCTCAATTACCTTGTCTATAAAATGGTATAATAGTAGTTATCTACCTCATGACAGTTGTTAAAGGAGTTAATATATGCCAAGAGCTTAAAACATCAGCCACCATGAGGATTATGATTATTTTCATCTCTTGTCTGACTACTATTGTAGCTTCCTAACTCATCTTTTTTTATTCCATTTTCTTTTTTTCCTACTACATCCTTTACCTAGTAAACGCTTCCATTTATCTAATATGCTTTTTTTTAATCTTGAGCTGAAATGCTAATATGCCACATCCCACACATATGCAGATCCTTCAAAGATCCTACTAGTTCCACTTGGAAAACTCTACCTCCATCTTCTGTAACCCTTACCTGTGCATGCTTTCATCTCCACTGCTTTCCTCACACCTGGCAGAATTAACTGCTTCTTCCTCTGTGCCTACAAGGCACTTTGCCTTGTCTTCCCCCCGAATTGTCCTCTTGACCTTTCATCCCCTAC
The DNA here is from genome assembly GCA_004026905.1 of Hystrix cristata. Classification (NCBI taxonomy): domain Eukaryota; kingdom Metazoa; phylum Chordata; class Mammalia; order Rodentia; family Hystricidae; genus Hystrix; species Hystrix cristata. The sequence continues at coordinate 11,740 of PVJO010018193.1, read as the reverse complement.
AAAGCCTAGGTTCAGCACTAGGTACCTCTCAGTAACTTTTAGAAATCAATGAATAGATTTATAAATATAATTTGGGGAAAAACATGCTAAAGCATACTTAAAGCCAGGGAGAAAAGACTCAGTGATTTATTAAAGATTATTTAAAGAAATATCTCAGGGAAAATCATCCCCACTTCTCCTTGAAAATGTCCAGCTGTTTCACTATTTAATAATTGATATTAGAAAAAATTTTTAGCATTAATTATGTTCCAAGCAGGTAATTAGTTCTCCAAATACCTCTCAATACAACATAGGAACTCTCCTAAGTAACTTTTAACTGTAATTTAAGTGTTTTTTCTTTTAGAAAATATGCCGTAAGTAATTGTTTTGCCAAAGCTCCGTTTTCATAGCCTTAAATTTTTTGGATTAAAGTGACTGACATTTTAAATTAATAAATATCTTCTGTCGCACCTGTGAATCCGAGAATTTGAAATGAGCTTGTGGGTTTGGCATCGATAACAAAGATGTTTCCTTCAGATGTTCCAACGAACAGATACATGCCTCGCTGGTCATAGCTGGAAAAGAAGAAATCTAATGATCAGATCCTACTTATTTCACCTGCTAGATGCCAAACAAGTTTATTGGATGAATGGCCATGAAAATATATTAAAAACCAGTCATTCTTATGATTTGTGACTTTTAATAATCTCTAACATAAAGAAAGTTGAGAGATTACATGTAGATGTAATCACTTTACTCTAGGCTAATTCTAGTCCAAGTAACAGCTTAAAAAATATAGTCAAGAGGACTCAGGGAAGATGGGCAATTTCTTGGTCAAGTAGAAATAAGTAACTCTCAAATTAGTGATGATGTGACATTTCAGTACCCCACAACTAGTACCCAGCAGGAAGAGGACAAATGTAGGAAAACATTTCTACAATTTCCTCAAATTAGAAAAAGTGGAAAGATGCAAATCGGAATAAAAGATAAGGATCTGAGAAAGAAGAGGCACAGAAAACATGTGGATCAGAAAAGCAGGGGGGCAAACCAGGGAGATAAGAGTCCCTTCCCCACAGGACTGGAGGGTGTGGCTTGGATAGGAGCAGCTCAGATGACAGCACCCAGCTCCTCCTGTGTGATCCAGGCAAACGCTTCTCTTCCCCTCTCTGAACCTGAATTCCCTGACCCAGCAGGGATCAGGATCCTTCCTTTCTGACCGGTGTTTTGGGATCACATTCAATGAGCTACAACAAAGAGCAATAATAACAAAAATATGCAAGTCCAAGTTCAGTGTGTCTACAGTGCTTTAAAATACTGCTTTGAGAGATTTGAAATAATCTAAATGTCCATCAATGTACTGTTTTTATAAAATAAAAAGAAATATTCATATAATGGAAGGTATGCCATTATAAAGAAAACTGAGGAAGGTCCTTGTGGAGATATAAAACATCTCTCAATATATACCATTAAGTGGGAGAAAAAAGAGCCCAGAACAATGTGTATAGTTTGTTCCCTTTAAGAGGAAAGGCAGAGACTCTGAGCCCAGCCGCAGGGTCTCAGATCTAACATGAGCCACATCCTGTCCGGGCGAGGCTGAGCAAGTTATTTAAGCTCTTTGTGCCTCACCATCATCATCTCACGATGGAGAGCAGAGTCTGCCTCATGAAGCTGCCTGTGCTGCAGAGGTGCCTGGCACACGGTTGGCGCGTGGTGACCGTTTCCATCGACGAGGGGAAGAGGGACACAGGAGGCTGTAACAGGGGTCTCCAGGGAAAGAGCTGGGCACGCAGGGACTTCCCACTGCGCACCCCTCTGTACTTGCTGAATGTTGGACTTGGTGAGCATAGTAATATTCAAAGCAAATGTAAAGCTTAAAGGCAGCAAGGGCCTGGCCAGCGCCTTCAGCAGACGGGCCTCACCAAAGCACCACTGGCCCCGGGGGTGCTTACGTGAGGTGCTGTACGGGCGCCTGGGAGAGGAAGGCCTTGTGGACCAGCCTAGGGGACTCCACCTCGCAGATGTCCAAGAAGAGCACACAGCTGTCCACGGTCCCCACAGCAGCAGAGAGGGAGGAGGGGGAGCACGCCAGAGTCGTCCCCTGAGTAAGACACACCCAAGAGAATGCAGTTAGTTCCGCTGCACACACCAGGCCAGCGGGCTGGGTCATCTGTGCAGTGGAGCTGCACTCAACATGGGCCCTGAGCGGCTTCCGGGGCACGCATGTGCGCATGCACCCACAAGCATGCGCACCTACAATTTCTTGAAAAGCCTGCAGAATGACAGGAGTGGCAGATGTGGTGTGGTACGTACTTCAGGTTATAAACTCAACCCTCCCGAGCTAACCAATTGCATAAGGAATCATAGGGACCTGTATATACATCTAGTTCTTTAATCCTAAAATTAGAATGGTAGACTATAAGGAAATTTCTTGAACTTTTTAAGCCATAGCATTATTTTATGCTTACATGATAATGAGATGATTAGTCAATAACTGTTATGCAACAATTAGGCCAAAAATAATAAAGAAATTCCTGGTATCTTTTGGACATTTTCGTAAAATGTTAGTGATTGTTAAAACCAGTGTTTGTCTTCTGAGTTGTGAATCGTGGGATGTCTGAGGGGGACTTAAGATAACTCTGTCACTGGATCATATGTTAAAAAAAAATATATATATATATATATGCACATACACACATCAGATCCCTGTTTATCTCACATTCATTTATACAGAATAAGATGTCCTTTTTTTTAATTTGGTTTTTTTGAGGCAGATGCTTGCTATGTAGTTCAGACTGGACTTGAACTCATTATGTAGCTCAGGCTGGCCTTGAACTTGTGGTGATCCTCCTGCCTCAGCCTCTCAAGTGCTGGGATCACAGGCACATGCCACCATGCCTGGCTCAGAATTGGATGTCTGAGAGAATACACTTACTCCCACAATATGTAAGAAATCAGATTCACTGCCCTATGTCAGACTTTGTAGACTGTTTGGAACACAATCATGGAATGCTAGGGCTGGAAAAGAGCTTCAGAGATCATTCTTTTGCAGAACAGAAAGTAGAGGCCAACAAGGTGCAGGATCTGCCCAGGATCCCCCTGCTGGTGACAAAACTCAGGTGACCACAGTGTCCAGGCTCATTAGAACATGACAGTCTCCCAATTGAGTGGGCTCTTATTATTATTTTTTGGTTTTTTTACAATTTAAAAATTATAATTATTAGCACATATTCATCAAACAATATAATGGATTTGAGACATTTTTACACTTGTGTCCCAAACTTCGATGGTGTCCATCTTCTCTACTACCCTCTGTAATTCCTCCGATCCCCTCCCATATTAGTAGTGTCCTTCCTATTTTAATGTCCTTTTCTTCTCCCATGTTAGATTCCACAGATGAGAGACTAGTCTTTCTGAGACTGCTCATTTTGTTTAACATGATGATCTCCGGTTCCATCAGTTTTCCTGTGACTTACTACTTTTCAACTGAAAGCCTTTGCAGGACCTCTCAGGGTGTGAATATGTGTGGTGTGTTCCCAAAATAATCCATTCAGGGTAATACTGGGCCAGTCTACAAAAGAAACAGCAACAGTCAGGGGAGGTCATCACGGCACACTGCCTGTGTCCAGGGTCTCACCACGGGGGTGACAGGTCAGGCCCCCCAAGGACCATGGCCTGAAGTGTTCTCAGGGAACATGGGGCACAGGCAGGGAAACTGCCGCTGACTAGTCCTGCAGGGCGGCGGTTCCCTCCAGGAGGGAAAGACCCGTGTCTCCCCAGGCTGAATCACGAGTGTACCCTGCCTGGCTGCGAGCTCAGGGGCAGTGGGCTGAGGTCTCTGGATGGTACTTATGTCCCCATTGGACAAAACGAACAAGGTAAGTCCTGGTTTACGGGCCTAAGTGGTACTGGTTCAACATCTGTAGATGTCTCATGTGTAGAAAGAGATGTGATCAGATGAACTTGTAAGATCTCTTCTAGCTTTAGAAATTCTAGTAGAATTTAATAGAGATAAGCCTTTGTCGCAGAGATTATGGAGTCTTCTTATATTTCAGTCTTTAGCCAAAAATTTTTACTTGGCGGGAGTTTCACTTATCCAGTTGAATAGTGGCGTATCATTTGCATCTTGTAATATTCTGACATAAGTCTTATATCTGAGATTTTAATTTTGTAAAGGGGAAGGATCATAACTTCCCTACCCACTAAGATCCATAGCTCATCTAAAACTATACCATGGAGTCCATGATGGTAATTAATAGAAAACCCCAAGGATTACCATTGTTTCTTGGTCCCTCTTTGACATTATTGTAAACAAAATGCACTGTGAAGCTGATGAAGTGATGGTGTCCCAAGGAGGAAGGTGTTGTGGCAGCACCCCTGATATCCTCCTGGAGAGCCCTTGAATAAACACCGAGAAACACCTTCCCCTGTTTCCAGGCTCAAATGTGCCGGACCTGACTCACACTTCCAGGGCTGAGCTCATGCGAATTAGCATTTCTCACCCCACTGTCCACAGTGAGTAGTTCAGAGGTGTTATGAAGACATTAAAAGACACATACTCAGCTTTCTAGAAAGTAGAAATGTCTTTTCTCTTCCTCCCCCTGTTGTCAGGCGTTTCTTTCTCTGACAGTGTAATGTAAGGTTGGCACCTGGATGCCAGGACATGAGGCCTAAGATGAGACTAAAGCCACTGGGTGGAGACAGAGAGAAAAACTGGGTCCTTGCTGGGTTGAGGTGCACATGAGGCCAGACAAGTTCTCTACTTGATGGTTGACTGATCCAATCACCTCCCTCTTTTAAATTTTTAACTTAATCTGGTTAGAATGGCAATGGTCTTTCATTTCTAACTGATCTTCTCGCAAAGTGGAGCCATTTCACTGCTATGGCCCAAGAGCTGCTTCATTGCTGAGCAAAAGCCGCAGCCCTCTTGCCCTCTCCTCCCAGCCTGCCTCCCTGAGTGCCACTGTGCAACAGAGAGCCCTGTCTGTCCACAACAAACCCACAGTGTGAGTGGGATAGAGACCCCTGAAATTCCAGAAATGACTGCCTCCACAGAAAAATGCAGCCTTTCGTATATATACATTGATGAAGTGTGTATGTCCTGCTGCCTGGGCTGTACACACACTGTACACACAGGGATCACTCGCCATCTCTTGGGTAAAATGCAGTAAGCCTTCTGTAGCAAGCATTTCCACAGACAACTAAGATGTCACTATGGAAAGTTAGATTGGATTAGAATTCAATGCTTTTTAAAAATCCACTTATCAGGCACACTTACTGTGGTATTCAGATAAATCTTGCTTGCGCAAGTACAATCCTCCAGCCACCAAATACAAACTTCCCCTGAACGCGTGAGTGTCTGTAAAAGAAAGAAAGATAAAATTCCAAATGGAAAATAAGACACTGCTGTGGAGTGTCTAGAATCACTGCCTAGAATGTCAGTCTGAGGAGTTAGTAAAAATATTTCATGCTATTTATGTAGATTATAAATAATTATTTTATAATTTCAATAGTAATACTTCTTTTCTAAAGAAATATAAAAGAAAAATAAGATGAAAGGGAAAAAAATGGAAAAATGTAAATAAACCTGTTGCAAATAGGGAAGGGTGGGGGAAATGGGAGGGAGGGGAGGGAAAGAGGAAGGAAAACCAAGATACATCATGTACGGGTACAAAATAACCATGTTGATTATGATCATTATGTATACAATGTACCAATACATGTTCTTGGTAAAAATAAAAATTTAAAAAAATAAATAATGCTGTAAGAATTTATGACAAATGTATTATATCTAGTTGAGTTTAATACTTTTATTAGCCTGTAAATAAAGATGGCATCTCCTACATTAAAATGGTATTGATCTCCTTTTTAAAAAAATGAACATTTTTGTTTCTTTCACACAAAAATAAATAAAATTTTAATGCAATTTAAGACATAATAACTAGTTAAGATTAGAAAAGTAAAATAAAATGTTTTTCCATGTAATGTATTTAAGATAAAAATTACTCAGAAGTTCAATGAGGTTACTGCCTGCATTAGGTTTCTTGTGGCTGGGACAAAATAACAGACACCAGCAAAGGAGGAGAGATTTATTGTGAGCTCATGGTTTCAGGGGGCTCAGTCAGCTGTCTCCAAGGCAAGAATATCATGGTAGAAAGGTGTGATGGAGCAAAGTGGCCAGGAAGCAGAGTACAAAGGAAGTGCCCACAACAGACACTTTCCAAAGGCATGCGCCCAGTGATGCACAGCACATTCAGCTATGAACATCAGTAGATGAATCCACATACACTGTGAGGTACGGCACCCCTTGATCCGCTCATGTCTCCTGGAGTCCTAATCTAGTCAAGCTGACAGTTAAGATTAACTAGCAGATTGCCTGATGAATAAGCCAAGAAATAGGAAATTGGACATTGTTCTATTCTAAATTAATAGATTTTGTTTTTTAGAGCAGTTTTAGCATTACAGAAAAACTAAGCAGAAAGTAGAGAATTCTTCTTCCCCTGCTCCTCCACATAAACAATTCTATTACAGACATCTTCCATTAGTGTGGGGTATTTGTTAAAATAGATGAGGCAATATTGATATACTATGATTGACTAAAGTCTATAATTTACATTAGGGAACTAAAGTCTATAAATAACGTGTGGGTTTTGACAAATGTAGAACAGGTGGCTGCCTTCACAGTGTCATAAAGAATGGCTTCACTGCCTTAAAAATCTCCTGTAACAGGGCTGGGGATTTAGCTCAGTGGTTAGAGTGCTCGCCTTGCAAGCACAAGGCCCTGAGTTCAATCCCCAGCACCAAAAAAAAAAAAAAAAAAATCCCTTGTAACCTACCTATTCACCCCTCCCCCTCCTCACCACACTCCTGGAAGCCATTAATTTTTTTACTCTTTTCACAGTTTTGCCTTTTTCCAGACTACCATGTGATAGGACCATACACTATGTAGGCTTTTCAGATTGGTTTTTATCAATTAGTTATATGCATTGAAAGTTCCTCTAAGTCTTTTGGTGGCCCGTTAGCGTCTTCTTATTATTGAATGATATCTCATTGTTTGTTTATCTATTCACCCACTGAGAGACAAACTAGTTTTTCCAAGTTTGAATGATTATGAATAAAGCTTCTATAAGCATTCATGTGCAGGGTTTTGTTTTTTTTTTTGTATGAGTATATGTTTCAGGTCACTTGGGTAAATAATAAGGGGTGCAATTGCAAAGTCGCATGGGAGTTTTGTGAGTCCCAGGTGCAGTTTTGTAAGACCTTGCCAAACCAGGCTCCAAAAGGCAAGAGACTATTTCTGTTGTTTCACACCAGCATTTGGTATTACTGGTGCTTGGATTTTAGACATTCTAATACATGGTAATGGCAGTTCATTGTTGTTTTCTCACACAACAAATAAATGATGTGAGCATCCTTTCATCTGCTTCTTTTCCATCTGTTTATCTTCTTTAGTAAGGTGCTATACATATTTTTGTTCATTTTAATGGGTTTTAAGTGTTATTTGTACATTTTCGATACCAGTACTTAATCTGATAAGTGTTTTTCAGTGATTTTTCTTTTAGTCTCTGGTTTCTCTTTTCATTTTCTTAACAGTCTTCTACAGAACAGAAGTTTTTAATTTAATGAAATATGATTTATCATTTTTTTCTTCCATGGAGTATGACTTGGTAATGTATCTAAAAAGTTATTGCCAAGCCCCAGGTCACTTAGATTTTTCTCTTATTGTCTTCTACAAGTTTTATACTTTTACATTTTACACTTAGGTCTATGACCCATTTTGAATTATTTTTTGTGAAAGATATAAGACTACACTTAGAATTCTTTTTTTTTTTTTTGCATGTAAATGTGAAGTTGTTCCAGCACAATTTTCTGAGAAGACAATCATATCTTTGTTGAATTGCCTTTCCTCTTTCGTCAAAGATCAGTTGATTATATTTGCGTGCGTAGATTTCTGGGCTCTCTAGGAAGGGTTCTTTATCGTAGGTCTTTTTCCTTTGTATATAAATTTTATAATCAGTTAATTTTCACAAAATAGCTTGATATCTTGATTGGAATTATATGTAATCTATAGATCTAGTTGGGAAGAACTGACATCTTGACAATATTAAATCTTCTATCCATGCACCTGTAATCTCTCTACAGCTTAGATCTTTCGGGTTCTCTCATCAGAGTTTTGTAGTTTTTCTCATACACAGCTTATACATCTTTTGTTAGACTTATAGCTAGTTCATTTTATTGATGTTAAAGAAAATGGTAAAGTATCTTAAATTTCAAATTCCAATAAGAAAGCAGTTCAGCTTTCTTGTATGTTAAACTTTTATCTCCCAACCTTGCTATAACCACTTAGTTTTAGGACTGCTTTTGTTGCACATTTGTTCACTTAAAAAAAAGTAACTTTCTCAGGGTCAAGACCAAAAGCAGCTTAAAATGGCTGCAACATGACACAATTCAAGTCCTGTTTCTTGAGTACTAAGGAGTGAGTGAGCTACAAATGTGGATCAAATATCTAATCCCTACATGTGACAGTCTCGTACAGAGCTTTGTTGAGTTGAAACAGTCACAAAAGTAGATCATTTCTTATCAGATTATCTAGAGGAAAAAAAATCACCAGAATCTCAAAATGGAAAAAAATCTCAACTGCCACCTCTTCTATAGCCTGTGTATTTTTTTAGAACATCCAAAATCTTAATAGTATTGTTAATAACTCATATTAAAATTGAAATATCTTGCAATGAACGAAAGGTAAATAAACATTAGAGACAAGTACATAGTGCCTAAATGTAGAGAGTACTTTTTTTCAAGGTACTGCAGACTGACTTCTTGTTTTGTGCACAGCAAATAGGTGATGAAGCCCTCATTCTAAAAGGAAGTAAATAGTGTGTTTAGCAGCCTGGCTTGCAGAGCTTGGTTGGTGAAGCAAAGAAGATGGCTTCTAAAATCTCAGTTGCTTTGGCTGCTTACAAGAGATAGTATTCTGAAGTCACAATATGAGATGTCATTGTAACAGGAGAATAGTTTGATGGTGGAAGTGCTTGGCATCTGTTACTGTTTGAATTTAAAATGTCCCCCCAAAGTGTTGTGTGTTCAGAATGTGATTGGATCATGGGTGTGCTACACTCATCAGTGGAGTCATCCATTGATGGGTTCAGTAGCTAAATGTGCTTTTAGGAGGTGGGGCCTGGTTGGAAGTGAGTCACTGGGGTGTGACCTGGAAGGGTGTATTTTTATGCCTGGTTCCTCCCTTCTCTCTCAGCTTCCTGGCTGCCTTGGGATGAGCAGCTTTCCTCTGCCCAGGCCCTTCCACCATGACCTTTCTGCCTTGGAACGGGCGGACTATGGACTGAAACAATGAACCAAAATAAACCTTTCCTCCTTTAACTTATGGGTGTGGGTGTTTTGTCCCAGCAAGAAGAAAGTAACCAAGAAAACATCTCTACATGATCTTCAAAGACACCCTGGTTTATGTCTTGTATTCTGAGTAACTACTTTGAAGATAATGATACACGACATATGAACTATTGTTCTTTTCTTACTATTTTGTAATGAATTCTTGTTTTATTTTTCATAAAATAAAAAAGGAATGTTGGTTCAGTACTGTGCAAAAATAGGTTCCATTAAGTGTCACAGAAACACACACACACACACACACACACACACACACAAGACACCCTCTGCCTCTTATTTACAGTACTTCGCACATGAGCTTCTGAAGTTACCCAATCACATATGAATAGGAATTTAAATCTGGAAACATCACATTTTTAAATCCTATTGCATCACAGTAGAATATTCCTTACCATGAAGTGTTTGGTTCCAGGCGTGATAAAGTCAATTGCCTGAAACGTTCCATCACAAGCATCTAGGACTTTATCTAAAGTTGACTTCTCACCAAAAGTGTAGATATAAACAGATCCCTGATAAGTACAAGAAAGAGAGCGGGTGGGAGGTTAAAATTGCTGAATATGTGGCTCAACAAATATCTATTCAGTGTCTGGCATAAGTAAGGCACTGTGTGGTAACAGGTGATGGAAAATCACAGAACTCAGTGAAGTTCTGATTTGAAGAATTTAAATTCTAGATGCATCATTTGTTTATTGATTGGCTGTTACATTCATTCATCATTTAAAATAATAAATAGGATGGTTCCCAGGCATTTGTTTTTTAAATTACAAAACATAACAAAGCACTTTCCCTCTATTTAAAAAATAATATGTATTTATGTAAAAATTTGGAAAATGTGGAAAACCAGAAAAGTTTGTTATGGTGAAGTAAACACGCTAAACATAATGCTGGGTGCTAATTAAAAATTTTAAAAAGCCTTTTGAAAATTGTGGAGGTGTGGCTGAAGCTGTCACTTTATGACTTGTTTATCATTCTTAGCTCTTAAAGTCACTTCTCAAAAAATAAAATTTATCCTGCAATGTCTGCATCATAATGTGGTCACTTAGCAAAAAGAAGTCTGGTTTCAACTGATCACAAGTTCTTCAAGGTAACTTGAAATGAACATGAATATTTTTGTTCTTGTTTGTCTAAATAAGACAACTCTGTCCTCATAGTACTTACATTTTACCAGAGGATTCAGACAATAAATAATATATCCAAATAAAACATATTATAAGTGAAAAAGCAATAATGGAAAGAAAGGAAAAAAAAAGCACAAAAGGAGGATACTACATGTTGTGAAAATATTTTCACTGGGAATAGAATTCCAGATGGACTTTCTTTCACTACATTAGGGGCTGGCAAACATTTTCTATCCAAGACAAGATAGTAAACACGTTATACTTCACAGACTGTGTGGTCTGTGTCACGTTACAGTGGCGCCTCGGTTCACGAACTTAATTCGTTCCATGATTCTGGAAAAGATGGCCATGTTCATGTTCATCCAGGGAATATAACTATGGTCGTGTTTATCATCTGATGCAGAGTTTGCAAGCAAAAACAAAAACTTGCCAAATGCTTCTTTTTGTGAATCAAATTGTTCACAAATAAAAGTGTCTGTGAACTGAGGTACCACTGTGCTTAATGCTGCCATTGTTGTGTGACAGCATCCATAGACAATACATAAACAGGTATGGCTGTGTGCCAAGAAAACCTTGTTCACAAAAACAAGTGGCAGACTGGTTTGGGGCTTGTGGGGTTATAGCTTGCTGACCTCTACATTACACAGAAGACATTGTTCTACTGTTTTTTATTTACATTATTACCACAGAGAAGTCAGCGGTTAGTCTAACTAAAATTCCTATGATGTAATTTGACTTTTCTTTTTGACTGACTTTTAAAAATTTCTCTGTGTTTGTTTTTTCAACAATTTATTTTGGGAAGTCTAAGTGTAGATAACATTTTATGTATCCTGCTTGGGATTCACTGGACCTTTTGAATCTGTGAATTCATCTATTTAATTGGGTCTGGAAAATTGTGAGCCAATATTTCTTGAAGTAGTGTCTCTGTCTTATGATCTCTCCTCTCTGGGATTCCAATTAGTTATATGTTAGGTCTTTTTGTGCTATTATTTATGACTCTTCTCCTCTCTTCTGTTTCTTTCCTATTTGCTTCTCTATATTCTGAATAACATCTTCTGACCCATCTTCCAGTTCATTAATTCTCTCTTTGGCTATGTCCAATCTTTGGTAAAATATATTCATTTAATTTTTGCTTTGTTATTATATTTTTCATTTTTGGAAGTTTTATTTGGGTCCTTCCCTCTTCAGTCATAGTACTTTTAAAACTAGTTTCATATTCTCCATAGATATTTTAAGTTTAT
>PVJO010018192.1:0-37107 GCA_004026905.1 Hystrix cristata | reverse complement strand
GGATTTCTGGGTTTTGAAAAAATGAGGCTCTGGCTACAATTCAATTGCAAGAAAAAAAAGAAATTATTCTCTTGGGACAGAAATCCCATGTAGACTCACACTAGTCTACATGGGATTTCTGTCAAGTGGGATTGGTACCTCTGTATCTAGAACTTCTCCAGTGGCAGGATGAGCTCTCTTCAAGTTTTCATTTTATCCTGTTCACAGGGGCACAGAGAAACAATCTGGAACATGCGAGAAGATCCTACATGAAAATCTCAATGGAGTCCATTCACAGATCTGGAAGTAATACTACTGTTATCATTTGTATTTTAAATGTTCTCAAAAGCTCATGTGTTAAAGGCCTAGCCCTAGTGCAGAAATATTCACAGGTGTCACTTTGGGAAGGTGACAGGACCGTAAGAGCTCTAACTTACTCAGTGGATTCATCCACTGCCGAATACATAAGTTGATGGCATTATCGGGACATGACAGACAGTTGAAGGTGGAACCTAGCTGAAGGGAGTGGGTCATAGTGGCACGTTGCAAGGAATATGTCTTGTCCCTGTCTCCTTCCTGTCTGACTTTCTCTGCTTTTGGCCACCATGAGGTGAGCAGCTTTGCTCTGCCATGTCTTTCCATTGTGATGGTTCTGCCTCACCACAGGCTCAGAAACAGTGGAACCAGTTCCTATGGACTAAAATCTCTGAAATCATGAGCCAAAATAAGTCTTTAATCTCTAAGTTGATTTTCTCGGGCATTGTGTCACAATGATGAAAAGCTAACTAACACAACTACATGGACTTTTACAATTCAGAAAGCAGACAAACCAGGTCCAGCTCCACATCCTTAGCTACAGTGGCAACCAGTGGCAGTCATGGTAGGAGAAGCATCCTTATAAGCCTTTTGCCTTTTTTAATAAAAGATAGGGCCCTACATGTAGCTGACTCTTGAGAGCTCAGATGTTGAGCAAAAAGACAAGTATTTACTAACTAATTAGAATCAATAGCACAAAGAGGGAATGGCAAAAGAATGAGAGATATTGATCTTTATTTAGCCTCATTCTCAATTTTGTGTAAAGAGATCTCCAAATTTACTAGGTGATTTATACATTCCACTGATATTATTAAGTGTATATACTATGTGCCAAGTACTTTGCAAAGTACAGTACTCACAGGACATAATATAACATGTTAACTGCTAATATTTGTTGCTACTGGAGTCCATAGACTGGGCGGTTAAAGGAGATTTGATATATCTGGAAACCTTTCAGGAGGAAATAACTAAGCAAGGTAGTTTTTATGCCTCTATTTTTCTGCTTCTAAAAAGGGAATAATAATACCATCTCATAAATTTGGAGTGAAGATTAAGAAAGATGATGTATATAAAGTTCTTAGCATAGTTGCTGGATATAGTAAGCTCTGCAAAGATATAGTTGATACTATTATATTATTATTGATCTTAAGATATATTCTTGTATTTATTATTACAGTTATTATTCCTTGTGTAGTTATTGGGATGGTGAAAGACGAGTAGATGAAAGCTAAAGGAAGACTAGAAATTATGCTGGACAAAGGAATATCATGTGTGAGGGACTACAGGTAAGAGCTTGAGGTAACTGGACATTTAATATATGTATACTACAAAGGATTAGTGGCAAGAGGTGAGATGGAGACATAGACAAGATTCTGAACATCAAGATTTTATAAGCCAGGTCTGAAGAATTTGACTCTGATCATAAGAACTACTGAAGGATATCATGCAGTACAGTAACCTGATCATACACAAACATACCCCACATATACAATTACACACTCATACCATACTCATATCAATAATTCATAATCAGGACATATAATTAGGTCTTACAGAAAATACAAGCAACACTTTTATTTTAATATCGAAGGAACTGAGCCCAAATAGGGTAAATCCAAAGCCAGAAAAATAGAAAGAAAAATAGATTTACCCAGTAAAATAGAAGTAGTTACTTTATCATTTGACTTCAAATAAGTCATATTTTTCCATTACACAATATTGTTTTTCCTAATACTTCTTGCATTGCTAATACTCTGCTATTGACCAAGCTGGAAAACTCTCAAGTTGAGAGACCCTGTCTCAAGGTCCAACTAAAGTTTCCTCTAAGAACCTGTGAACATATGGCACTGCTGGATTGCCTCCAAAGAGCAGACTCAAATTTCACAAAGGACATTACTACGGGATATTACAATGATTTCAGCATTTAAATGCTTTAGAACTACAGAGCTGGGCAAAATTTCATTGTATGACTACTCTCTAACCTCCACTTCTATTCTTACTATAGATAAAATTACATATTCAATAACCATAAAGATTGGGGAAAAGCTGTCTTACAGGTGCACTCTGCAGATTTTAGGGGAAAAAAATCCTTTTTGATGATGGCTTGATCTTAGAATTGATTCCAAATGGCTCAACTGTATGTAAACTTTTCGTTAGCTCATGGGACAAATTCTTTCCTGTCCTTATCTGTCTTCCTCATCACTGACCAACAGACTATAAGTTTGCTGCATCTTGCCCTGCCAGCCTGCCTTTCCCTCCCAAACTGTTTGAATACTGCTACCATTGTCCTGATTTTCTCTATACTAAGAACAACTTTTAATGTGCCACCAAAGTGCACTTTTATTAGTTTCTCTCCCTATAAAATACATTTATTAAACTATAATACTATATTTTTAAAATTGAGGGCCATACGAGAAATGTCCATAAAAAAGCATCCTCTGCTGGCTGCTACCTATGATATTGCCCATGATTTGGCTTCAGCACATTTATCCTCACAACCAACTTTTCCAAAAACTCAACATTGGGAAGAAAGCTCATCTCTTCTTAAGACGAGGTATTTTTGTTTTATGGGCACCGTATCTAATTTTTTTTTTTTTACCAAGAACATGTATTGGTACATTGTATACATAATGATTATAAACAAACTGTCTATGAAGGAACACCACAGTGAGCTGTGACAGCTCTGTCATTTGTAACTTGAGTGGTACTTAGATGCAGCGACCTAGCATAAGCATGGACAGGGAGGCCGAAAGTCATGCATTTTAACTTCTTTCCCCTTAATGGAAGCAGCAAAAATCTGCACCTTTGGAGCTGGTGGTGTAGGCCTGTAATCCAAACACTCTAGGATGCTAAGGCAGGAGGATAACAAGTTTAAGGCCACATGGGGCAACATGGTGAATTAGTGAGATCTGTCTCAAAATAAAAAATACCAAAAAAGGCAAAAGGCTGGGGGAGTGCTAGGGACACTGCTTGGTAGGACTTGGGTTCAAACAAACAAAAAACCCTGTAGCTTTAACTTCTCCTGATTGGTTTAAAGAACTGCTTCTGAGATGAGGAGGGGCAGATGAAAGTAGTAGGTGGAATGATTTTTAGCCTAGCAGCTCTCCTTGGTATGATTTGTTTGATGAGCAGCCACTTCCTATGTCAAATCCTGCTGTGAGATCGAGCAGCTGTGTGAAATCAAGAGGACACTGAGGATAACCTACCCACACTTAGCTGACCTGTGTTACTGTTCTTCAGCAGTGTTTCAACCCACTGACACTGAGCTGGAAGAGTCAGAGATTGTAGTGATGGAGAGATGAGACAACTATGGTTTGAGAGGGAAAGGTGAGATTATTTCAGATGAGGAAGGCTTGAAGAGAGAACAGTCTGAAATGAAAGTGTCTGGGAGAAACGCAAGGTTGTGTGCAGAAGAGTGAACACCGCGTAATTCAGGTTTCTGGTATGTGAAGAACTGCAGAATGTATGAAAAACAGAATTTGAAGTTGTATAGAAAAGACTGCATATGTAAGTTGGGACCAGAATATCAAAGGCTAGAAAACTGTAGTATTGTTTCTAGAAAGGTCTGTAGATACATACAGTATGAATTAAAGACTGTAAAGTTCATAGTACGGAATGAAATAAAAAAGCAATTAGAGAAATCAAGCGACAGATGAGGTGAGGAGGTAAAGAGATTTTGGACTAGGGTGATGGGGTGAAAATAGGTATGTTCAAGTAGAAAAAATAACCAGTATGTATTCAGCACCTATTTCCTGCCTGACTCTTCACAGAGTGGTCAGGTCAGTCTTCAAAGTTAGTATATTTGTGAGGGTTCTCTAGAGGAACAAAAGCAATAGAAAAATACATGTATACTTATGCAGGCAGATTTACTAGGTAGAGTTATAAGATCAGCGTCTACACAGCTGATTGGGTCCAATTGCTGCATAGTTTAGGAAGGCAGAAGCTGCAGGAAAGAAAGATGCAAGATGTAGCACCATTCCAAGGTGAAGGCCTGGAAGCTCCCTGGAGAGTCACCAGGGCAAGTTTGCATTTGAGGCTGAAGAAACAGGACACCAACGTCCAAAGGCGATGGCAGCAAAGGGCACACCTGCTTGGGAAGACTGGAGCTCCTCCGAATGGGTAAATTTCTGTCTTAGCTCCCTTTTATTCCATCCAGAGAACAAGTGTATTGCTTGGAACCATCCACAACTGGGGTGGGTCTTCCCCCATCAATTGCTGGCCTACATATCAGCCATCCATAGACACATCCAGAACTTTACTAATCTTCAGACATTTCTTCATCCATTCAAGTTGACATATGATTAATAGTCACAAATAGGTAACATTATCTCAAGTCCACTGAAAGCAGAGTGAACACTTTTAGAAATTCACTTAATTATTATGAACAGTTAAGACTTTAATACAGTGTTCAACTTCAAACTATTTGCATTTCAACTTTAGCTCTCTAGAGAATCAAAGAAAAAAGGTGGGATTTGATCTCAAAGCTGGTATCTTTTTAAAAAGAAAAAATGATTTCTGCAGATGTTAGGCTTTTTACATGTAATATAAGAAATAAAAGTGGTGTCAGATGGAGACAATATAGTTATGAAAATTAGTGCAAGAAAAGAGCTAGAGTAATCCTCACTTGTGTTGATACTTACTTTGTCCTACATGCTGTTCTAAGCACTTGATCTCATTATCACATTTAATATCTTACTTGGTAGATGCAATTATCATTCTCATTAGCTGAGGCCTATTTGAAGAAGTGAAGGAACTCACCCAATCCGTTAGTCTGGGATCCTCTAAAAGCCCTGGCACAGGGCTTGCCGGCCTAGTGGTTTATTTTGTGAGGTGACCAGAAGGAACAGAAATGGGGGATTGGGAAGAGCGAAGGAGAGAAGCAGGCAAGGCTGTTAACTGACATGACTGCTCAGTGGACAAAGGCCTCTGATTCTCCCAGGACTTTCTGAGGAGCTGAGGACAAGCCAAGGGACAAAGGATGGGATGTTTAGTAACAGGCCCTCACTCCATTAGTTAAAGGTTTCCCCACAAGTGGTTAGCTGTCCTGCACTTTCAGATTTGCACATGCATCAGAATATGGAGCAGATTCCTGCACAGGTCCCTGTGGTGATGACAGAACAAGAGATGCGAGTAAGCTGAGGGAAACTGATCAGGATGGTTAGCACAGCACTTTCTGGAGTAAAAACACAGGCCAAGAGGATACAGAAGGGAGCACAGAGGTGTACAAAGGTACACAAGGAAAATTTCAGATCCGAATCCAAGTGGTCTGACGCCAGAGCCCAAGGTGTTACAGCAGTGGTGTTTCTCAAACTTACTGTGCACCAGGCCCACCCAGAGCTTGTTGAAACAGCTCATGCAGCCTTGTTCTACAGTTCCTGATTTTGTAAGTCAGAGGTAGGACCAGAAAATTTGTAGTTTTCTCAGTTTCCAAGTGATGCTGCAGATATTGGTACAGAGCCAAATTTTGAGAACCACCATCTTGTCAGGGGTCCCCAAGATCAGCAAACATTCGTCACTGTGAAGGGAAACTGTGCCCGATTAACTGACTTTCAAGTTCTTGAGAAACAGCTTAGAAGGCTGAGGAAGAAAATGATGTTCCAGTACAGGAGTCAGATCATCAACACTTGAGTAGCGAACAATAAGCCTGGCTTAAGACTCTCTAGTTGAACAAAGAAATATTATGATGGACCCTCACACTTGAAGGAGAAATTCCAAAAATATTGTGAAAATTGGAGAGTCATAAAAATAGAAGAGATTTAGAGTATGGTAAGGTTTAACTTCAAAGTGAAGGAGCCTTGAGAGTGAGTCAGAGCAGCTGCTGGAGAGAAATCTTTTCATCTGGAGTGCCTTGTACACGCTCACACGTTCTTTCTGCATTTAACGAATGTGTATTAAGTACAAGACCGAAAAAATAAATAAACACAGTATATTCCTACTTTCAAGGAGTTTACAGTTGAGGGAGGATGAGAAACAAAAAAAGCAATTCAATTAAAAACTATCTGATTAACTTTTAAAGACTAAAACTCTGTTAAGAGCACAGTAAAATAGCAAAACTTGGCCTCAAAAATCTGGAAAAGATTTTCTTAAGGAGGTAGTAATTAACCTGTGTGTGAAGGGCAAATGGGGTTTGCCATTTAAGGAAGAGAGGAAAGAACATTCTGGGTAGAGGAAACGTCAGGCAGGGCCTGGCATGTTTAGGGAACGATGGTGCACTCAGCTGGACTAGAGAGTTCTAAGGTGTATATTGAACCAGACTATGCAGACTTTTCATAATTGGTAATTGCATTTACCAACTAAAAGGTTTTAACTTCATTTAATAAACAACAGAGAGATAGTAGAGGTGTTAGAAAAAAATTTGGCACAGACTTACTTTTTAAACCTTTAGAAAGATTTCTAGATGAAGTTAAAAAATGTAGTGGATTAGAAAAATGAAGTGTAGAAGATGAAATATAGAAGTGAAGATTCTGAAACAAAGCAACAGAAACAAGGACACCCTGTGCCTGATGAAGGGGTCAGATTTGAGACCAAATTGATGTCGAATGTGGGAGAGAGAAGAGTGCCAGAGTTAGTCATTAGCTTCAAGGTTCTTTACAAATATACAAGTTCTGTATTGTGGCTCTAAGAGAAATATTCCCTGGGCTGGGGATTTAGCTCAGTGGTCAGAGCACTGGCCTAGCAAGTGCAAGGCCCTGAGTTCCAGCCCCAGCACCAAAAAAAAAAAAAAAAAAAAAAAAAAAAAGAGTTAACAGAGTAACGCTCCCTTGTCTCCCCACAGTGTTGAAGGTTTTGTTTTGTTTTGTTTTTTTGTTACTAATCATGTAGACACAGGCATCTGTAGGTGAGGCTTCTCATAGTTTTTTGTTTTTGCTTTTGTTTTTTAACAAGTAAAAACAAAACAAATGCTTCAAATTCAAATAAATACTCAAGTCTTTAAATGTGCACTGGAATTCTCTTCTTACTTCCTGCTTCCTTATTTACCCATCCATACAATTTTTTTTCCCCTCTGATCTCTTAGGACTTGTAGTTCATAGGGACACCCTGAGAAAAGCCAACTTAGAAGGACCAAGAACTCATCCTCTTTGGCAGTGAAATAGATAATTCTACAGATAGAAAAATGGAGGAAGGCCCTTTCCCTCAAGGAGGCCTTGTGGTAGAGCAGGTAAGTCACGGCTTCTAAGAGAGCCAAACCTCAGGTGATATCCTGATTCAGCCCCACAAGGGTTTATGATTTGTGTGGGTACATTTTGGGTTTTAATAGGCTTACCTGTGATTATTAATAATGATATCTACCTTGTAGGATTGGTGAATTATGGAAAAAAATATGTAAGGTATATGGTACATAAGCAACAAATTATAGCTGCTAATTTTACACGGGGATGCTCAGGATGTTAGTATATTATTACCATTTCTTATGTTCTGGCTTTGGACTGAATTGGGAGGTTCTTATCCCTTTTTGTCTCCTTGTGCTTTAAATCTTCACCTATTGCTTCATAGTCTTCACATTTCTGTCAGTGTTATTTCTGCATATAACTATCTGTGATTGCTGCTGTTTGATTTGACTTTTGCTTGCTGAGTTGAATGGTTCATTTATTGGAAAAGGTCAAATGACTGCAGTATGGTTATAGACTCACTGGTTTCTGAAGTTAAAAAAATCATAGTTAAGAGAGGGTGCTTTTCAGAAAGTGAAACTAGAATGAGAAATCTGGGAATCTGAACCATAAGCCATTTCTGTACAATTCCATGGTTCTGGATCCAATTTCTGCTTTGCTAAGAAGTATGAATCATAAGGTTAAATCACAAGCATGCCAGAAAAATACTGTCATGACCTCTTTGGGTTACAGTCAAAACTGATTAACACACTATAGTAAGGTTGCTTCCTCTGGCAGGAGGGTAGCTACTCACTTAACTGGAACACAAAACTTAATAGCTGTGTTCCATTCTCAAATATAAGACCCTATGCCCTGAAGTTTTAAAGTGTGGCATCATGTTTATTCTAATATTGGTGTCTAATATAAGCTTCTATTTAAATATCAATATCTAATACCAACTTTTATTCAAACTTTCTTCCAAGCCAAAGTAATTCAGAGACCTTAGTGCCAGGAGACCATCATTGGTCACCAAGATTAACAAACTTCAGGCATGTGCTTTTTATTTTCTTGCTCAAAATTTTCCATGGTTCCTCATTGTATACTGAATTAACCATAAGCTGCTTAATGTGCCATATAAGGCTCTCCATGGGCACCATGAAGCAAGGGGGAACTAAATATGTGCTAAGCCAGTGCTTTTCTTCTTTAATATACCCATAGATGACCCGGCAATCTTGATAAAATGCAATTCTGATTCAAAAATGCTGGAGTAGTGTAGTTTAGAGCAAGGTCATGGCAAGATCTTCGGTGGTGAGGAATTAAGAAAGCAAGGAAGACTCCTAAGCATTAAATCCCAGTGTGGGGAAAAAAAAAAGCCATTGAAGGGATTCAATGAAAAATAGGCGCAAGAGACAAAGAAGCCTAGAGACAGTCCCAAGATATTTTCCTTCCAAATGTACTACTCTTTTAGACAAATGGGAGGGCTCCACTTTTTTTAGTTGCTTTTTGTGGTTTACATTTCTCACTGCCGAGATACTTTACACGAGGTTTCCTAGGATCTTGGATCTAATAGGCTGTGCCATTTAATCATTTTTTCACCAACACTAGAGCTGTGTTATAAGATGGACAATATGTGCTTTGACTGTCCCGTATGCTCCATCTTTCTAGAGTAAAGGATAGGGTGGTCTTCATCTTTCTTTGAGAACATTAATCATGATATTTTGTTACAAAGTCCAGTCCAAAGTTACCTGGCATCTTCTGTGCATATTAAAATTGCCACAAGATTCCCAAATCTTAAAGATAGTTTACTAGACACGACATAATGGATATGTGATAAGGGTGGCATATGCATTATCTGACTCGAATCATAGTACATAAGCACTGAATAAGTGTTCGACTGAACTGAGTGTCTTATAAAATACTAAAACCTTCCTCAGGGTTTTCATTTTAGCTAGTCCTTTTATAAATGTACATAATAGTTGTACTTATTCTTTGTTGCTGCTTACTTTCTCTTCACAATTTTCAGAGTATGAAAGTGAAAAGTAATTACTAAAGACTCTTCTTCTATAACTGGAGGTGATTTTAAACATTAATGATGCATTTAAAGTGTTCTTATTTGGTGTTTGGAGAACAAACTGTTCTAAAAAGTTTGAGTTCCTGGCACCATTGTTCCTTCTGGGATTTTGCTCAGATCCTTAATTGAGTCATTTTCATTTTAATCAAATCATTGCTTGGAGGAATAATACCATAACAAGTCCTAGTATGAATCTCACTTTGGCCTTTACATGGCTGATACTCCAGTTTGAAATTCAATCCCTGAGTTTGTCTCCCTTCACTGACTTCTGTAAAAATAAAATATTAACAAGTGCTAAATTGTTACTTGCTTACTTGCCTTTTTAAGAAGAGTCCAAAGTTAATAAAAGGGAAATGTTTTCTCAGTGAAGCTTTGTTGTAATATTTAACTCCTAGTTTGTTTCTGGGACCAGGTCCACAAGGAAAGTTTTCCTCATTGTGTGAAATTATTTATACATGGTTGCTTTTGGCCTTGGCCTCTATCTCAGTGGTTTTAATCATGGCTGTGCTTAGAATAATTTTAGGAGACTTTTGAAAGTACAGCTCTTTAGTCTCGCACCACAGCTCTACTAATGAGTATCCAGGATGTAGTTCAACTATCTGTATTTTAAAACCAGAACCATCCACATCACTACATAGCAGTTCACAGAGTGAGTCTTGCCTATCCAGTTTTGGATACTACCGCTGTGAACAATGAAGTAGTTCCAGCTGATCAAAAATGGAGGGAAGCCACATCTTTACGACTTAGAAATCCAGAAGTGTGCTCTGGAAAACACCTAGATCAGAATCTTCTTTGAAGCTTAAAGGGCCAATCACTGGTTCCTAAACTGGAGTTAATGCATCTGAACTTTAGTGTCTCAGAAATCTCTGGTTCTAGCAAGGACCCCAAAGGATTTCCTTGTACCCTGGTTTGAGAATCCTTCCCATATAACTCACCAATCAACCCCCCAAGGTAGATACTCTAGTTCCCTGATCATGTTTAATTCTATCCCTAATCTGTAAAATCCATTTGAATCACGCTAAGAATTCTCAGAATTCTTGAATGAGTCCTTCTTAGTGAAATCTGTGAATCTTACTCCCTGGAAAATTTCATATAGACAAGGATATTTGTGAAATGTATGCTTCTTGGTGAAATGCATATGTGTTACCAGGGAAATAAATCATTGTCAGTGGCTAATCAAGATGTGGGGGAGAAAATATTAGAGGTGTTAAAGAGATAGGAAATGGTACAGAATAGTCGCCTATGAATAGAGGAGAGAAAATCAACTAAATAAAATAGTTGGACTGATAAGCATCACTACATTCCTAGTTCTAAGAGCAGCACTCAGCACAGTATATGCCTACTGGCCCCATGCAAATCAGTCATATTAAATGAAAGCTGATGACTCCTGCCCTCTGGGCATGAATGAACCACTGTGTCAGCAGACCTCCTTTCTCATCCTTGGGAGACCTGGTGCACAAGCGAGTCAGGTTGATCCAATTCACCCAGTCAGGCATCAGCACTTTTACCACCTTCCAAAAAACCTTTTTTTGGGGGGTGGGGGGGGTGCTGATTATGTCTCAGGGGAAATAAAGCCCTAAATTCACATTTTAGTAACAAATAGCTGCTCTGTTTGCATTGTGAAATTTTAATTGTATTAATAGAGAATAGCTGTTCAATTTGTGCCTTTCATTGGTGATGCTGTTTTCCAGCCTACTAGACATTTACTTTACTTCCAGATAATTACCACAGCTTAGATTTTAATGTCCTAATTAACTATCCTTATTAACTTTATGGGAAGAGCTGCAGCATAACAATTATTTCTTGCAAAAAAACATGCTCGACAATATAAATATTATACCCTTTTCACCTGCAGAGAGGAGAGAAAGGCAAAGCAGGCACATTCAATTCGGTTTGGCCCTACTGAACGGATTTCTTTTAAAGCCAGGCCACGTGCACCAGTCCTCTGTGTCATGGTGAGACAGCCTCACCAAGGCAGCTGTCTAGGCTGGATAGCTTCTTCTCAATCAAAACATTCAAGCCCCCAGACACTGCTTAAAACTAGCCAAGTGTGCCAAGGGAAAACACAGGGATGCCTGTATTTCTCAAACAGTCTTTATTCAGTCAGGCCTCTCTGATATCTTTATTTGTTGTGACCATTTAATTAGCCAACCAACAAGCACTTCTCTGCACCTCCTATGTGTCCACATTGATTTGTACACTAGTCAAGATAGGCCAGGCTCTGCCATGGCCATAAATCACCCTCTATCTCTCAGAGGCTAATACAGTAAATGTTTATTTTCCACTCCTGTGGAGTTCTCTACAGTCACCATTCTTCACCTTTTAACTATTCAGGCCAGGTTATGGGGACTACAAGGTTTCGGCAGCATGGGAAGAAGACTCAAGGGCTAAGCAGTCCTGATTTTGTTAATATTACTTTTATCCATAGCCTGGTGAACAGAACCCAGTCTGTGACTCTAACCATGAACACCTGAGAACCTGGAGAATATGGCTGGAGAATCTAAATGGTTTCTGTTGCTCTAGGCCAGGTGATGTGAAGGGACATGAAGAAAAGAAAGGCTGTCTTTGCCCCTGGGAATAATTTAACCTACCTATGAGGCTGGTGGCGAAAGGGAAGGGACTTGACATTCACTAAGTACTTCTAAATGTCAGGCACTTTGCTAGAGATAGTCTAACATTTCAGTTCATTTTTTATAACACTAAGTTTATCATTCATCATCAATTACTGAACAACTACTATTTCCTGGAAACTAATAAATGTGCTGGATGTGAAAGATAGCTAAGACTCAATACCACTTCTCAAAGAAGGGAGAAGATGAGCAAAAGTACCTACCTTATTCAACAGAGAGTGATGACTACACGATGGGAGGATTAGTTTCCTGCAGTGGCTGTAACAAAGTACCACAGACCCGTGTGGTTAGGAGCAACAGAAAGTTATTCTCTCACAGTTCTGGAAGTAGAAGTCTGGAAGCAAGGTGTGAGCAGGGCCAAATTCCCTCTAGACAGACCCTTCTCTTGCCTCCTCCTAGCTGCTAGTGATAGCCACTAATCCTTGGTATTGCATGTTTTGAGCCTGCATACTTAGATCACACGGAATACACCCTGTGCATCTCTGCCTTCATGTGGCGTCTTCCTCTTCTTATAACTACTTCAGTAAGATTGGATTAAAGCTCACCCTAATGACCTCGTATTAACTTGATTACATCAGCAAAGATGCTATTTTCAAATATGCTCACATTCTCAAGTACTGAGAAGTTAGGAATTCATTACATCTTTTAAGGGTACATGATTTAACCCATAAAACGGGTAGCATAGGTTGTTCTGAAAATTCACAGGAACAACATTTGGGTCACAGACATTTCGTAGAGGAGATAATATCTAAGCTAAGTCCCCTAAATCAGGAGTGGACAGTCACGAGAAATCACGAGAATGAAGAAAGGCATTCCAGGCAGAACCACCAGCACATGCCAGCGTCCAAAGCAACAGAGTATGCACACTACATAAGTGGTTTAGTCTGACTGCAGACAAAGTTCAAGATGACTACGATGGTTAATTTCAATCAAACTGACCGAGTTAAGGGATCTACAGAGAGTAGGTCGTCTGTGAGGGTGTTTCTGGACTAGATCAGATATGAATCAGCAAACTGAGTAAGGAAGACTGGCCTTCACCAACATGTTAGGGGGTCAACATGCACTCTCTCAAGGACCCAAATAAAACAAAACAAAAAAATGGAGGAAGGGCAAATTCTCTCTCTCCTTGATCTAAGACACCCATCTGCTTCTGGAATTCTTATTTATTGGGCCTATGGACTTTGGATCTTAGGAGAGCAGTACCTTCTCTCTTCCTGCCATTCAGTTCTTGGGATTTTACTCAAAGCATCAAGCCTTCAACCCTGGGTTCCAAGTTACGACATTGGTTTCCCTAGTTCATAGGCCCCAAGATTTGAGCTAAATTGTACTACTAGCATTTTTAGTTCTCCAGCTGTCAGATGGTATATTGAAGGATTCTTGGTCTCCATAATTGCATGAGCCAATTCCCATAATAAATCTCATCTATCTATTTATCTGTCTGTCTGTCTATCTATCTAGCTATCCACCTATCTACTTACCCATCTTACTGGTTGTTTCTCTAGAGAATCCCAATATAGTGGGAAAGTTGAAACAGATAGGGGTGGAGCGCTGACTTAGGAAAGCCCATTGAATGGGTTGGAATTCTATCCTGAGGTTTAAAAGGCTCAAGCAGGGAAGTGAGAATGTCAAGAGAAGTGAGAGTAAAAGAATTTAAGAAAGATTATCCTGGTTACAGAATGGAGCAAGCTTTGAGGGGACAAAGCTGGAGTTAATAAGTTATTACAATCTAGGTGATAAGGGATAGCAGCCCAAAGAATGGTAGGAAGAGTAGTAAAGAGATTAGACAGAGTCTAGAGATGCTTATGAGGGAAAATTATACTTTAAGATTGTTAAGATATGAGAAAGAGATAATGGTAGTAGATGATTCCCGGTTTCTGGCCAGATGGTGGCACATAAATTAGCACACTGATACAACCACTACCGAAGTATGTGTGGAGATTCCTCAAAAAACTGAAAACAGAAATTTCATTTGACACCACTATTTCCCTTCTACATATCTTCCCAAACGAGTTAAAGACATCATATCACAGTGACGTATACATACCCATGTTTATAGTAGTGCAATTCATAATAGCTAAATCATGGAAACAGCCTATATGTCCATCAACAGATGAATGGATAAAGAAAATGTGGTATTTACATACAATGGAGTACTATTCTGGAAACTTGAGTCATTTGTAGAAAAAAAAAATGAATGTACCTTGAGATCATAATGTTAAGTGAAGTAACTCAAACACATGAGCCTAAATATCTCATGGTTTCCCTTACATGAAAGACTCAACATAAATAAAATAGGAAAAGAGAGAGAGAGAAAAGGTATTGTAATCCAGTGTAGACAATGTATCCGAAAGTGTACAATTATCTTACATGTTTTATATGTTCTTTGGCCTGTTAGTCTGGTTTTCAATCTGTAGATATGATAATGAACTTTATAAGGTTTTGTAAGGTAAATAAATGAAATTGATGCTGGAAAAATAAAATGGGGGGAGGAGAGGGGAAAAATAACTGAAATGTGTTATGCATTTGTACCAGTTCCCTACAACAAGTGTAATCATTATCTACTGCAAACATGTACTAATGAAAGAAAGAAAGAAAGAAAGAAAGAAAGAAAGAAAGAAAGGAAAGAAAGAAAGAAAGAAAAAAGAAAAAAACAGTAATTTAGTAAGGACCACAAAGGAAGAGGGGCAGTTTTGATGGATGGACCTGTTGGGTGGACAGTGTGTGACAAATACGCTGAGCTGGAGACTGTGAAACAAACCACAGAAAACCCAGGCAGTTAGAGAACCATATAGACTAAAATCCTCATGCTCTCTCAACACACCCTATTGCCTATTGTCTCAGTCACTTGTTTTATTGCTGGGAGAAAATACGTGACGTCCACAGACTAAAGGAGGAGAGGTTTATTTCGGCACACATTTTAGTCCGCAGTTGGTGGGCTCCAAGCCAAGATGGCAGGACAGATGGACACGGTGGAGCATTAACTGCTTACCCCATGGCGGTCAGGAAGCAGATCAAGGGAGGAACCGAGAATGGAGATACATCCTTCCACATCATGCCCACAATGATGTGCCTCTTCTGAGCAGATCCTACCTCCTAACAAGAAGTCATTTATAAGCCCCCATAATCCAATCACCTTCCAAAAGTTCCACCTATGAGCCCATGAGGCTTTGGGGGACATCCAGATATAAACCAAAACATCTATCAAAGCCTCACTAGCAAAATTCTAATGAAAAACAAAAAAGACAAGTACACACTATTCAATATAGAGTATATCAGGAATTCACTAACAAGAATACAAGCCAAGAAAAAATCTTGAATAAAGAGGCAACACTCTTGAGCTAGGTCTTTGAATGACAGAATTGAGAGAATGAAAGAAGTTAGAAAGGCGCTTATTAAATTAGGATATAACAGGAGGAACTATGAAGAAAGAAACTTGTCCCAGCCTCCAGGGAGTGGACAGTCAACTAGAGAATAAGTGAACAAGAAGATTGGATGGGGCAGGTGAAGACAAATGATGGAGGCCTCAGCAGCCGAACTGCAAGCGCGCTGCAGTGTTATTGGGCCGGAAAGGCACTCACTCCCCTTTCTCCAGATCATTTCCTGCTCTCTCTGGATGTGATGAGAGCTGCCATTCCTCAAATTGCTGAAGGACTGAAGAAACAGATGAACGACTGTTTACTGGGATCAATAAATCATTTCTCTTGGCCCAAGAGTCGGCATTTTTGTTCACACTTTTTATTGTTATAAGCTTTTATCTTGCTTCCAATGAGAAGATGAAAACACTTTTTAAAGAAAAAGATCATTTCACCTTTTAAGCATTAAGGATTTATTCTATTCTCAGGGGATGCACCATAAAAATAACCCTGGACCAGAACTTAGGACACTGCAGTCCTCAGCCATTAAAGAGCTGTAATACCTTGGTTACTAGGACTTTCCAGGTTCTGCTTTCTTCACTTGTGAAATAAAACACAGATCAGGCCATCTTTAAAGTCCCTTCCAGATCGATGATTTTACAAGCTCCTCTTGCTCTGTATGAACCCCGATGCACTCAGCACCAGTGAAGCAAAGGTGCTGTGAAGAGCTGAGTTTTCACTGTATTTTCACAATGTCAGAATTACTTGATAATTCTTGTAATTCAATTAATCAAAAATTCAGATATTTTTCACAGCTGGCCTGAGTGGAACACTAACTGGTTAGGTGCCAGCTCCGTTTGACTTCCACACCAGCGCTCCCTGCTCCAACTGGCCCCTGTCGAGAATGCCTGGTTCAATTATCTTACTCCAACAGAAACAAAGTTGTGTAGCCAAGCACTTTAGAGGTTCATCATCTTTAGGCAAAATTTTTTTTTTTTTTGTGGTGCCGAGGATCGAACATCTTTAATGTGCTTAAGAATCAGCTGGATGAACATGCAGAACGCCGATTCCTGGGCTTTAACATCAGAGAGTCTGATTCGGAACCTGTGGAGGTACCCACATCTCTGCATTTGAACAAGCTTAGCTTAATTTGATGGAGGACTCCATCATTTAATGAGCCCTCAGAGAGAAAAGATATTTTGCTGGAAAACATTAATTCAACACTATGAGTGAATTGTGTTTTATAACCAGTAATTTAATTGCAGGTGTTGGTCTGTGCAATTAGTGGGATGACAAGAAGCTGGAACTACAACGTGGCTCTGAAATCAGAGAAAAATTACTCTGAGGACAGGATGGGAAAGTGCATAGCTCTGAGTGGTTATTGATATTTTGACTTATTCTGGCTTTATTGTGCTACTCTGATTGGTGTTACCAAT
This sequence comes from Hystrix cristata, assembly GCA_004026905.1. NCBI lineage: Eukaryota > Metazoa > Chordata > Mammalia > Rodentia > Hystricidae > Hystrix > Hystrix cristata. The sequence goes on along the minus strand of PVJO010018192.1, from coordinate 20,235 downwards.
TGGTGGTGTTCTTAGCTGGAAACATGGGTTTGCACTGGCTTCTCCTCTCCGCTGAGCTGAGTCTGTCTCCACCTGAAGCATCCAGGCCTGGTCCAGGTGCTCAGACAAGGGACACAACAAACTTCCCGGCTTCTCCGACTACACGAAAGGACAGAGACTAGAGCTATGACTTCAGGTTGTGGTCTGGTTATACACTTAGGCACTATCAGACAGACTGGCCAGCTGGGGTCCAAATGTGCTCTATCAAATAAATAGAACTCACTGCACATTGTAAATTTACCGTAAATGCTAAGACTTTGGTAAGCCTTCTTGCTGTAAATTGAAAGAGTCGATTTGAAAATGGCCAAATGTTTTCTGGACTGCCCTCAGCTCCAAAGAGACGCATCTCAGATTACATGGAGGATCTTGATTAAAATCTCCCGGGTACAACAGTACAAAACCGTCTGGATGAGTCTCAAAAGAGCCATCTCCGAGTTGTTCACAACAGTCCGTCCATCCTCACGTTTAACTGCCTCTGCATGGGCCTGTGTGAGTTAGCCACTGTGACAGAGATGCTGATGGCTGAGCTGGTGAAATGTTCTTGAGGCTTACACATCTTTGGACCTACTGTGCACCTCCACGTCTGGAAAGCCTCACTCAGTGTCCCTGTGCTTAAATGCTCAGCCCTCCTTATCCACTTCACCCTTGAAACCCAGAATCCCCTTTCTCCTCTAGCATTCTCTCAAACTCTCTTCTCCGCCAACTTCTTTGCTACCTTATCTGTGTTCTTGTTGCATTTCCTAAATACTTTAACATAATGCTACACAGACAATTATTCTTATGCCTGACTTTCTAAAGTGTAAGCTCCTTGAAGGTTGGCGGGGGGTGAGGGGATGTCATCTTTCTATACCTAGCAACCTGTATTAGACACACACAAGCATTGTGTAAAAATACACTGGTTCTAATAAACCCAGACAGACCCATCCACAGGCACGTGATGCATCAGCACAAGCTGATTCACAGGAAATGACTGTTTTGTTTTTTTTTTTTTTTGCAAATATTCTGAAGTGTAATTTATATGGCTGATATTCTCCCAACAGTATAAATATATAGCTGAAGGTGAACTCTCAGTGTCTTAATCAGGGGGGCGAATCCTTATGTGGCTCATTCTTTCCACTTTGGTTATATTTATCAAAATCGGGTTCTAGAGTCCATATTTTCTCTATGATCTGTGTAGTCTTGGGAGGGAGCAATTATTTCTGGGGTGCACAATAAAGAAAACCAGAGGCAGAGAGGGGGATTTTAGCAGCAAGCACTGTGAACTGATTCCCTCATCAGGGCAGCTTCTTTTCATCCCCGCTGAGGAGGCCTTTTCTGCCTTGTTCTTTGTCTGCTTCGAGCTTTCTCGGAAGCGGCAGCACCATGGGAACAGGCACTGCTGTCACACATCAGGTATTAGGCATCTATTAAGGGGAGATGAAAAGAATATCAGATGTGGCGGGACAGAAGAGAGGCAGTGGAGAAGAGTACGGAGGACAGGATTTACTGCAGACGGACATCTTCTTGCTAGTGGGAGTAACACATGGCAGGAGAGGGGTGTAGTGTTGTCTACTGTTTTGAGATTCAGTTACCAAGGGACCTACCTGGTCCCTCCTTTACTCCAACCAGCTGCAAAGCTCCCACCGGGAGGGGAGGATCTGAAAGTGATGCAGCTCTTGAAATGTTTCCAGGTTAATTCTGTGGTCTTTTTGCCTCTTCTATCCCCTAAAACTTCTGAAATGCAGCTTGATTTCAGCCTAGAATCAAAATGTCTCAGAATCTTTTTGCCAGTAACAATTCTTAGAAGGTGATTACATTTACTACGTTTCCTCTTCCCAACAGTGCTGGGCAGGAAACAGTCACTGTAAGTAGTCTCAGCCTTATAAATGGAATATCTAAGGTTCAGTAATTTTCCTGAGGTACCTCAACTAATGACAGAGCTATAGCTGAATGAGTAATCACCCCTTTTCGAGCCATGTTGAGATACATGTTTTGATGTAGAAAAGTGGACACCTATTACCTTTCCCTCCCAGACAGAAAGCATGAAAGAATAAGAAAACTAAGAAACTAAACACCCAGCTCTGCCATCTCAAAGATCATGGTGTGCTACTCAACGGGCTGTTGATAGCAGATCTGTGAACACTGAAATCAGAAAAGGGGGCTTTAAACTGGAGGTAATGACAAACCCAGTGTAGGAAAAATCAATAGATTATTATGTGAGTCATCGAGCATTGTTATGAGCAGCAGCCTTTCACAGCAAGCACCTTTCTGTCACAACCCAGCAAGACAAACAGGGCCTCTTGTTCTTCAGCTCTTAGTATTACAGCTCTTCCCATATTGGGCAGAAATTATTTTTAAAAGCATTTGTTTATCACCTGTCTCCCCGCTACAGGGTATCAAGAACAAAAGCAAGCATTTTCTTCCAAACCTGTGGTGCAGACTATCTGGCACCAGTCAATACAGCTCCAATCCTCTGGTAAGAACTGTTGTTAGACTCCCAGTTTCTGGATCATTTACGGTGTAGATAATAGTCAAAGTTTAAAGTCTTCAACCTGTAAGTAAATCACCTTTTTCAAAATCCAGTACACATTTCTAAGAGCCTGAGCCACCTTAGACCATACTGCCTCTTTCTTAAAATTGTTATTAGTACACGTTTGCACAACATGCATCTTACAATCATCTTGGGGCATTGGTACATGTATATAATACAGCTTCTTTTTCTAAACCCCTTCCTTCACCCTTCCTCCCTCCTCCTCTAGTTCCCCTTTCCCCCATTCTCGAGATTATTAATTTTAGGTCACATTTATGGTAAATACGTCTACATTCATTGAGGTTATTAGGACCTTGTACCTGGCGTATCTTCACTCTGCCTAGTTCCCCTCCCCTCCCCCACCCCTTGCCCTTGGTCTCCTGGACCCCTCTCATCGGCAAGAGATCCATCCCCTTGTTTCTTTCTGTCCTTCCTTTATTTTTCTCTTAGTTTGTACTTCGCTTTACCCAGATGAGAGACACCATATGGTATTCAAATTTGTGTCTGATTAGTATTGTCTCTTTTGATAGATCTAGGTGCATTAGAGTACCAGAGTACAAAAGCCTATTTAGACTTCAGCAACCCTCTCAACACTTCTGTCATAAAAGCCTGTGAAAACAACACACTGTAGATAGGTGGATACCATAGCTCAAACTGATATAGCAACTGACAGGTTTCTAGAAAACATCTAAATTAATAACAGTGTTGCTGCTTATTATCCTTCTTTTTAAAAAGTACTTCACTGAGGTATATTTTACGTGTCATATAATTAATTCACATCAAGTGTTACAATTCAATGCTTTCTTAATACACTTTCCAAGTTAGGCAGCCAACTCTGCAAATGGATTTTAGAACATTTCCATCACACCAATAAAATTCCTTGTGCCCAATTTATAGGTTATTTCTTGTTCCCCTACCTTACCCCCACCCTGCTCCACACAACTACTAATCTAGACATTATGTGTCTTTGTGTATCTAAACATTTGCCATTGGAGATGTTTCAAATAAAAGAATCCATGTAATATATGGTCTCATGTCTGACACCTTTCACCTAGCATGTTTTTAGAGTTTATCAATGTTGTAGGATATATCCACAGTTTTTTTTTCTTGTTACTCAGTAGTATTCTGTTATATGGATCTATACCTTTTGTCCATCCATTCACAACCTTGATGGGCCTTTAATTTTTCCATTTTGGGCTATTATGAATAAAACTTCTAAGGATATTGGTCTGCAACTCTCTGTGTGGATATATGTTTTCATTTGTCTTATATATACATATATATATATGTATATATAATTGCTTTTAAGTTATTTTCAGTTTCTTTACCATGGAATTTAATTAGCATGGTGACCCACCTTACTCTATGTGCCATTTGACTCTACCCGTGAAAAGACAAAGTGAAAAAAATAATGAATTAGGTAGCCACAAGATATTTTGGGGTAGAATTCCTTTAAGATGGTAGAAAAAATTTTTCCTGAGACAGATCATAACAGGGAGTGGGTTAAATGAGATATCACTTACCCACCACAAATGTATTTAAACATTTAAATAAATACACCTGTTTACTTTTTTTCCCCCTGTTCTCCAATTTCCTGCCAGTGCATCCCTTTAACAAAACTTAGTTAGAGGCCAACTGGCAAGGGCATCCGGAAAACAGAACAGGTCAAGAGAAAGTCAGGAAAAAGGTAAGCAAGCACACAGGTAAAAATTCAGCTATTCTGCCTACTAGTCTTAATTCCAGCCTCCCAAACACAGTTAGCATAAATATTTTGCGTCTTGAATAGAATTCTAGTCCCAGAAAGGATGTTACCAACCATCCTGGCCAATGGGTTTTGAAATTTTGAGGGAGAGCTGCTGAGCAGAAATCCAAGCAGTGTTTTTTTGTTTTGTTTTGTTTTGCTTTTCTGTTTTACGTGTTAATGCTTCCAAGTAAAATTGTCGTTGAACAAAGGACCCTGTGGCTTTAAGAGGGTACATTTTCACTCAGGAGTCCAGCTCTCCACTTTAAAGATGGAAAAAAGGAAGCCTGGGAAATTTAGTGGCTTTTAGAAACCTCTGCTGGGCTTCCTCCCACAGCACAAATGTTTATTAGGGTCAGAGCCAAGACTCTGTTCACTAGACTCTGTCCACCAAACTCTCAGCTTCTAATGATCCCCAAATAATCGTCCAAAGAATTTTAAATATTTGGGTAAATGTCCTCCCTCCCCCACATCAGATCATCCAGGGTTAGGGTCCCAGTACACAGCATTTTAAATGCTTTAAAGTTCTACAGGCCCTTCAGCACAACCCGTGGAACTACTCTAGAGAACAGATTGCTAATCACCATGGCTCCTCAATCAGCAGCAAATTCAATTACAATCAGCCCACCTTACATTTACACAGTGTTTCCCCATTTATTATTAAACTGCAGCACTGCAGAACCTCAGGCGGTAGATGGTAAAGCAAACTAAAGCTTGCTCAAAGTCACACAGTGGAAGATGAACCTCGGCGCTGAAAACTGTCTTCGCATACCCAGTCCAATGTTCCTTCTTTATCACTGCAGGTTTACTTTCTTTACCACAATTACTATGACGGGTACATGGCATTTTAGAATATTCCAACACATATAAAACAATCCTTGTTTCCTTAAGCATTATGAATTTCATGAAAACAGTAGTAAAGGATTATTTCACTAGTTGCATATACATCTGCAACCTGCAAGAAACCCAGGTTCAGTGCTCCAAAAATCAAATAATTTCAAGAAGTCCCCGCATTTGTGCGTTACACGCTAGGAAGCATGCTACCTTTTCAACCTCGCGCAGACCTCACTCTGCTCCTTCACGAACCTCCAGCCACAGTGGGCGGGCCTCTGACTTTCTCAGGGCGCATGTGCGGGGCTCCCGCCCACGCTCTCCTTGAGACTGAGCAGGAGCCGCCATTTTTTTGTGCCATCGTGTGCACTTCAACCTTGGAAATCATCTCTCAACCCTTTCATGTTTGGTCTGTGATGTAAACCAGGAAACTAAGTTTTCTGCAAGTTTTACCAGTTTACTTGTTTTCCTTTTCTAGTTTTACTGTGTCCTCTGTGGTTGTTATCCCTCCTGGCATCGGCCCATTTGCTGCCTTGTAGAAGTGTGGGGTTTTCAGCTTCTCTTTCAGGAGGATCATCTTTCCCAAGATGTTCATAAATCCTGCATGCAAATAAACCATGATGAGTTTTTAACATCACTTTCTTGAATACATCAGAATTTGTGATTAGGCCCTGAAGATGACAGTTCTCCTGATTCAGCCGAGGATGAATTTTCTAAAAAAAATTAAATTAAAAATTCCCAATTCTCTGAGCAGCCTAATTAATGAAGATATTGATTAGCAGTCATCAATATTTATTTTAAATCAGAAACTGATTCATTATGGATCTCAAATACTGTTGTGCCTGAGAATTATCTGGGGGAACATATTTCAAGTGGAGACCCTTGACCTTCCTATTGAGAGGCTCTAATTCAGTAGGCCCCAGGCGGGACATGAGGCTGATCGGAACCCAGATGGCTCTGATTAGGTTAAACCAGGACCATACCCTAATGAGCTCTAGTTTACAAGCTCAGTTTTTAAACATCAACTGCCTGGGAAGTTGTTCTTTAAATGCTTTACTAGTTTCTCATAAGTTGAAAAAATGAGAAGGAAGCACTAGGCTTTTCTTTGTGAAAGTGAACATTTATTTAAGATTTGTACTTCAATAAATATGCAATTCCCTAATGTTACTTCCTAAAATTATAATACTGGATATTTAATTTAATAATTTCCATAAATTTGCTTCCCTCTAACTTACATCACCAGGCTATTCTAATAGGCTGGAAGTTCAAATGAGGGGAAATCTTTATCATTTTATTCAGTCCCATTGTGCCTTTCTTTTCCTGCCTGTCTATTCTACTAGCATCTAGACAAATTATACATATTGTACCATATTTCTCTACCCAGATATCAGAGCAACAATCTAACAGAAACTAGTATGTTTAAGGAAACAATGAGCCAGAATGTTTAAAATCCAAACTGCCTTAGAACAAACACAAAACACATGCTTTTCTCTGAAATCCTGTGATTTTCTTATCCTTAATTATCTCTCCCAGGTGTTCCAAGATGCCCCCCCTTGCCTGGCATACCAGCTGCTAAGTGTAGTTTAATTAATTTAGTACAAAGCCGAGGCTTGCTACACAGCTACTACCCTCTGACTTACAGATGTGTTTCAAATGCAAGCTGCTTGACAGTGCAGACTTTGAAATTAAGCTCTGTAAACTCTTTTCTAAACTACATGTAAACCTGGTTAGATTTAAATGGTGTCCCTCACTCTTTCCATTTCCTTTCACTCATTTTTTACATGTTCATTCTACTAAAATCTATGAAGTGCCAGGGATTTTATTTGGAATGCGAAAATGAAAAAAGCCCAATCTGCCTCAAGATCTGGAGGAGGAGGGACAACAAAACAAAGTATTACAGTCACGTTAATCGTAGCTGGGTGCTAAGAACTACCATGATTTGGACGAGTGGTGACCGACGGGCGGAAGAAATTGCCTGGAGAAGGACAAGGGGATAGCTATCCAAGGAGGCAATACTAGAATGGAACCTGAAAGCTAAGCAAAAGTTTGCTATGTAGATGGGACAAGGAGATGCAGAAGGGAACGAACAACTCAGAAACTGCATGAAAGTGAAAACAAAGACCCAGACTGTCAATAAGCTTCTGAGGGACGCCCTACAGGATGAAGTCTGCAGCAGGAGATGTCCGTTTTTGCTTGTTCACTGTCTCGTTACTGGGGATTGAACCCACGCCCTACACACACTAACCTACACATCAGCCTTTTTTATATTTTTAAATTTTCAGACAGGTTCTCACTAAATTGCCCAGTCTGAGCTCAAACTTGGGATCTTGTTGCCTCAGATTCCCAGAATGCAGGGATTGCAGGTGAGTGCCATCATCCCCGGCTTCTGTAGGAGAATCATTAAGATGCAGGTTCCAAAAGTCCTTTTTAAGAATTTTCTAGTTTTCTGCTTGGAGAATCTGTGTACTATAAATTTTTAAAGTGAATTTATCCAGTGTATGGTTAGAATTATAAACCAAGGTTATTTAAAAAAAAACCCACAAAAGACTATATATTAAGTTATCAAGTCAAAGGCAAGTACGTAAGTTCACTAGGCCTGAGACCAACTGCTTGGAAAAGTGCCCCCAGACTAAAGCCACTGTCTATTCATTTAGCAAGAAATAGGTGGTCTCTGTAGAGACTAGGAGCCAGGTTGGAAGGCTTTTATACGCAAAGCTGCAAGTCATCCAACTGAGCTGGTTGGAGCCTGGCTGTCTCCAACCTAGACAGATAACACAGTAGAGCACCAGCCTCAGCATTTTGAGGGCAAACCCCAAAGTAACTACATTCCTGTAATCTGGCCTGAGTGTTTTTTTCACACATCACAGAGGGAAATGAGACTATCTCTAACTTGCCAAACCCCATCTGAAAAAGCACACCCAATTGGCGGCAGCCTCATCTCCTAAGGATTCTGGGAGAAGATCCAGACAGAAGCATTTTATGTGGGGCAAACCAGGCACTTTAGCATCCTGTTTCCTCTCTTGGCAGACAGACATTTTTCTTTTTGTCTACGGCAGAAACTAGAACTGAATCATGTGCCTGGGGCAACTACAAGATGGAAATCTGTGAGGAAAAAACTGCAAAGGTTATTGGGGAGGCCAGGGAGAGAGGAAGGAGGGCAAAGAAAACTAATTTAGGTCAACAGGGTAAACACATGGTCAAGCTAGCATGGACAGAGGTCTTCCGAGGGAAGGCCGAGCTTGCTCCAGGGACCTCCACCAACAGAGGAAAACTGGTTTTTAGGACTGTTGGTGCCATCTGCCCTGTTTAGGGTGAAAGTCTTCTACTTTTATCTGAGGATGAAATGGTTACATTGTTGGTGACAAGAAACTACTAAAACTGCAATTGAAACACAAACCCATTCTTGCTCTTCAGTCATGTGAAAGCCCTTTCTCAGTCTCAGACTCTGGGTTCACTCAGATACCAAAATCTGGCCAATACATAACCAGCAACAAAGCTTGTGTTTATGTAAAAATAGCTTTGTTACTCTTTTTATGATTGTATATGCTCCTTGGAGAGAAAAAAATCAGGGAAGAACAGAAAAGTACAACGTTAAATGTAAAAACAATCCAGCGGAGTGGTGGTGCACACCTGTTATCTCGGCACTTGAGAGGCTAAGGCTGGAGGATAGCTGCAAGTTCAAAGCCAGCCCAGACTACATAGTGAGTTCACAGTCAGCCTGCATTACATAGCAAGACCCTGTCTAAAAAAAAAGTCCATCACCTACTATAAATATTTTGGCAAACAATCTTTCCATTCCTCCCTTCATCCTTTTTTTGCTGAATCCTTTCCTCTTCCAAATATTTATTCAATATGTTACAGGCACAACAGGTTCAAATGTGTGTGAAAGAGAAAAAGTCTCCGTCCACATGCCTTATAATCTGCACGCTCTGAGATCTCCACCCCTATGTATATAAACAATTATATGCATATTTCTATATAGTATATAATATTTTAAAATGTATTCAAGACATATATAATTGTACACAAATAGAATTACTTTAAAATAAGCATGTAATCTACTTATTTCTCCTTTCAAGAATAAATCATAGGGGCTGGGGATTTAGCTCAGTGATTAGAGTGCTTGCCTTGCAAGCACAAGGGCCTGAGTTCGATCCCCGGCACCCCCCCCCAAAAAAAAAAATAAATCATAAACATTTTGTCAAGATATATCACCACATTAATGGCTCCAAAATGAGACTGCTCATGAATACACATTTTATATTTTGACACAAGTGCCACACTGTTCTCCACAAAGGCCACATCACTTTGAGTAGGATCTAACAATGTGTGAAGCCTAGTGCTCCACTATTGCTTAGTGCTCCACCACCATTGCCTTTCAACTATATTCATACTGAATTCTTCTTACATTCATGCTTTGCCATTTTTCTATAGAATCAAATTTGTCCATCTTTTTTTCATAGTTTCCTTTTTATAACACTTAGAAAGGCTTTTCCTATCATTAAATTGTTTTAAAGATACTTTCTTCTAACATTTTATGTTATTTTTGTATGTATCCAAACCTTCGATGCATCTACAGTTTAATTTAGTTAGGGATTTACGTAAGCATACAGATTTATTCTTTCTGAAATATACTCAGGAATTGCAATTTTAAAGGGCTGTTTTTATGCCTTGGCTACAAGCTTCACAGTGCAATTCTGTATTTTTTCTACACACTAATGCTAGAAACTCACACTTCAGAGACTGGTTTTTCACCATCCATTAAAATAAAAATACCTTATAGGGAGGAAACACTTTAAGGTTTGGCAGTCTTTTTTCCTTTTAATATTGGAACCTGAGACTTTTCAAGAGCAGGATGTGCAGGATGCATCTGGGGGTGGTGAAGTGGACAATATGGCATTTCCTGGGGAAGAGAAACCTGAGATGAGAATCTGGCGTTTCTAGAGGGTGAAGTTAGTGGCAGAAAATGATGAGTGATGACACCAAATGCTGGCAGATGCCGGATGATGGCACGTCTTACATATACACACGTGCTAGTTCCAAAGCCCAAGACTTGCCGTCTCTGTGGGAAGGTGAAGATGAACAAAGTTCTCTATCTCTTTCTTTCTCTGTCGTGGGAAGATATGCAAACAGTTAAACACGGCACAAACGTGGCAGATTTGGTTTTAGGGTGGATCATACTGATGTCTTTGTGGATAATTTATTTGTGGTCAAAGAGAAGAAGAGACCATTAGAACAAAATGAGAAATAGCAATATGCTTCTGAATAAAGATTTTGGTAATCATTGATGGCAGTGAGCTAAGAGATTCGGAAAATATTTGTGAGGTAAAATTTGTATGTGAGGGTAAAGAAAGAGAAGGGACAGATTGATCCCCATATTTCTAGCCTGTGACTAGTGGCACCGACCTAACGAAATGGAGCATCCAAAAAGCGAGGGATTGTTTCCTAGGAAAATGCAAGTCAAATTTGTGCACACGCCTAAATGGCTAGAAACTTTAAAAAAAAAAAAAAGACTAATGGTACTAAAATGTTAGAGAGACTGGAGAAACTAGAACTCTCATATGCTGGTGATGGAGGTATAAATTGGCACAACTCTTTGGAAAAGTGGAAAAACCTACCAAGGTAAATTTATGTGTAACCTTGTGCTAGCAATGCCACCTCTACATATATAGTTAATAGAAATATGCACTTATGTTTGCCAAAAAACATGTACAGGTGGAACAATTATCTAGCTTCATTATATATAATAGCCCATATTTAAAATAGACAAAAAATCCATCCAGTACAATGGAAGAATATGTAGTGGTTTATTAAATAAAGTATCACATGTTTATGAGAATGAGCATGCTACAGCTACAAAAGGTATTATGGATTAATCTCATCAATATATTATGCTAAAGAACCCAAGAATAAAGGGAATTTACTATATGATTCAATTTATAAAACATTTGGAAATAAAATGAATCAATTAGAAGTCAAGATGGACAAGATTATTTTTAGGGTAGGAAGAATGCATATAAAGGGAAACAGGGAAATCACTGACCACTGGTAAGATTCTAAAAAGAATTAAAATGTGTTATGTTTATGTACCATCCCCATGATGAATGTAATCATTATGTACTGCAAACATGTACTGATAAAAATAAAAACTAAAAAAAAGAATATACTATGTGTCCTCTGTGAAGCCTAAAGCTTCCTTCAAAATTGCATGAGTCAACCAATCTCTGAATTTCAGTTCATTTCTTTTGTTAAAATGAGGATATCAATACCTAATAGGATTACATGTGTGACAATAAAAGAAGTTAACATGTAAGTGTCTTGCTACTGTATGTTTTTCCCTCCTGTCCTGATATATGTATGTAAGCTCATAGCAATCTTTTTCCTGAAGGCAAATGCAAAAATAAAAATAACAGTGCCAGAAAATGGTGTCTAATAGGTATCTGGCCTGAAGACAGTTCTTAATTTTGAATAGTTTACAAATGTTAATGCTAGTAATTCTTGAACTAATATTTACTGTGTCCTGCAAACATATCTGATGAAAAGACTCAGAAATAGCTAAGAATCAACTACTTTCATAGGTAAGATGGGAAGCTGGTATAGAATTAAAAAAATGATTGAGTCATGTACTAAGAAACTAGATGGGTTACAATAGGAATTCATAGTCATCAGTTTGGCACTAAGGCCAATAGTTATTGCATAATAACTATAGGAGGACTGCAGAAAGCCTTGGGCACTATGAATGGTGATATTGTGCCTTAAAGTGGATATGCCAATTAAAGGCTAACTGATTTAGTTTCCTTAGTAGGAAAGACACTGCAAATCAAAACTGCAATGAATCAAATGTTGGTCCATACCATTTCATTGTGAGGTTGTAAGAAATAAGCTTAACAGTAACTTCCAGAGCTGCTTGTGGTCCAGAAATGGTGCAGGTACTTTTAACTTAACTTAGGGACAAGGAAATTAAGGCTCATAAAGATTAAATGAGTTAATCAAGGTCATCTCTGAATCTATTCAATGTGTTGCTTCATGATGAAGCTTTGTGGTCTATGCTATTCTCACACTAAGGAGAAAAAGTTTAGACCAGGTTCTGAACTTACTGTACAGGGACATTATTAGCTTAATGTGCTCAGCAAATGGTATGAAAGAATCACCTTTGTGGCACTGACTGGCAAGTTATACACCTAACCTATTTCCTCTTCCTTCCACAATGCAACTCAATTATGTTTCCCAAGATCTTCACAGTGTTCTTGGATCACATTATTAAATTCTAGCCAAAGATCAGTAGATGTGATATGCAGCACCTCCAGTTCTAGTCTCAGAGCAAAAAAACAGAAGGAAATTAGGTTTTGCAATTACCACTCAGAGAAAAGTTGTCCTGGTGTCAGGAATTGTTGGTTTTGATTTGAGTAAAACAAAACACTTCTATTTTGATAAACTATTGAGATTTGAGGTTGCATTAGCCCATTTCCTGATGCCATACCAAAATACTTGAGAATTTTATTTTTAAAGGTTTATTAAGCTTACAGTTTTAGAGGATAAAAGTCCAAAAACACCTGGCACACTCATTGGTTCAGGCTCTGGTGAGGGGCTCCTAGCAGATGGTACCACAATGAGGGGAACCTGTGCAGAACAGATCACAGAGCAAGACAGGAAGTCAAAGAGGTTTGGGAGCCAGAATTTTTTAGTAACAACCCATTCTCACAGGAATGAACCAGAGTCCTGAAAGAATTACATTCATCTCTTCCAAGGGCAGCTCCTCTAGGACCTAATGATCTTACATTAGGCCATGCCTCTTGAAGGTTTTCCCACCTCCCAACATCCACACACTGAGCACTAATCGTCCAGCCTGCCCCCATATGAAACTCTGGGGACACACTCAAAGTATACCTAAATCATAACTGTGTATTTATCTGTTACAGTAATCAGAGTGAGCTTGGAGGCCTTTTTCATTGATACCATACTAAGCAATCCTATGACTGAGATCAACAGCCATTAATTAAGATGGCAACTGGATCAAGTTGGTGAGAGCTGAAAACATCTTTCAAGACAGGCATCAAATTTATTACAAATTGTGAGAAAGTCCTTCAGAAATGAAAAAGTAATCCAGTGGTTATCAGGACTGTAATTAGGACCTAACAAACATACTAAATATATGATGATGAAATTGACTGCTTTATTACTGCCAAAAAAACCCTCATAAGCAAAATGGAAGCAATAATGTTACCAGTTTAGATTCAATTATTAGTAAATAGACACATACCTATAGCTAAGATGCAGAAGAAAGTCACATTGGTAAAGGAATTTGAGGGGATAGGGGCTTCTTAATTTGAGAATTTACTACATACAGCTAAAAATCAGTCATGATGTCACTGAAAAACATAGGTTTTTAGCATAACTGGCCATTCCTTGGTGTGACAGTTAGTGCTGATGGTTAGCTTGACTGGATTACGATATGCCTCAGAGACTAGCAGAGCACACTTTTGGGCGTGTCTGTTGGGATGCTTCTAGTGATGACACTGGCAGGTAGACCAGTGTCTTAGTTATTTTTCTCATTGCTGGGACAAAATACCCAACGTCCAAAGGTAAAAGGAGAAAAGGCTTATTTAGCTCACAGTTTGTAAACGTTTCAGTCCACAGTTGACTGGCTCCAAGGCAGAGCAGCATGGCAGCAAACAAGGAATGAGAACACACTAACCCTCTTTCTGTCCCTTATATTTTATCCAGGCTACCTGCCCTCCAGGTGGGTGGCACTCACACTCTTAATCCTATCATTGCACCAGCAATAAAGGCCAGCATCACACAATCTAGATCCAGCCACCTCTCAAAAGCCCCTCCCCATGACCACAGAGACTCTGGGGGGACATCTAGACACAAACCATAACATTCCACCCCTGCACCCCAAAGACTCACGCACATCGCGTTATGCAAAGGGAATCTAGTCCGTCTCTCAGAGTTGCCAAAGCACTATCAGTTTCAGCATTGCTGAAAAGTCCAAGTCCAAAGTCTCCTCTGATATTTAAGGCAAACTCTTAGCTTCGAGTACCAGTACAAAAGAAAAGTTAAACACGTGCAACAAACAATGGCACAAGATAGACATTTCCATTCTAAAAGTTACAAAAAGGGCAATAGAAAGAAATGGGAACAAAGCAAGAGCAAAATCCAGCAGGGCAAACATTACATCCCGTAGTTCCATGTCCAGAATCCCCAGCAACCTGTGGCAAGACGTGAACTCCAAAGGGCTGGATTGGCTCCACCCCTATGGCACTGCCAGTAGTTGTAGCTCCAATGAATTAGGTAGCCACAAGATATTTTGGGGCAGAATTCCTTTAAGGTGGTAGGAAAAATTTTCCCTGAGACAGATCATAACAGGGAGTGGGTTAAATGAGATATCACTTACCCACTGCAAATGTATTTAAACATTTAAATACACCCGTTTACTTTTTTTTCCTGTTCTCCAATTTCCTGCCAGTGCATCCCTTTAACAAAACTTAGTTAGAGGCCAACTGGCAAGGGCATCTGGAAAACAGAACAGGTCAAGAGAAAGTCAGGAAAAAAGTAAGCAAGCACACAGGTAAAAATTCAGCTATTCTGCCTACTGGTCTTAATTCCAGCCTCCCAAACACAGTTGTAATTTTAGCTTTTTTAATGTTTGAATAAGCATAAATATATCATTACATGGAATGCAAAATGTAATGAATTTTTGAAATAAAAGATGAATTCCCCAAGAACTTTTCCCATTTCTAGCAATCATATTTTGGTTTCCTCATGTTTTCTCAATACTAGGGTATGAAATTAGAGAAGCACTGCTCTAAGGTAGAGTCCACTGGGGGCTTAATTATTCAGTCACCTATTTGTTACCATGGTCCCAGACTTAATGAGCTGTAATAAGTGTAGAAGAGCCCAGGTTTTCTTTCACATTCTGGCATTCACTAACCTTAAAACCTTACATAATGTGAAATCAGGATAATGATAGTTAATTCATCTTATTTTAACTATTAAAGAATGTATATGAACTCCTTAACACAATATATAAGAATTCATAATCAGTACTCCACAGTTGTTCATTATTATTATTTCTTTCGAAGTCTCTTAGACTGGAAATCTGTGTGATCACCCAGTCTGTATAACATTTTTCTAGAAAGTATCAAAGGAGATGTGGAGAAACTGCAAGTGAATCTTTAAAAAAAAAAAAGCAACAACAAAGGCATTTTTAAAAGCTGGGAAGCTATAAAGAAAGATCAAAGAAACTAGGTGTTTTTAGCTTAGCGAAGAGGAATCCAAAAAGTGACAATAGCATTCAAGTGTAAGAATTATTATGAGGATGATGCTGACGGGTTGTTTTCTATTTCTACAGAGGTTAGCATACGTAAATATTAGAGCAAAACGACTTGATTTGACACAAACAAGAATGTTTTGTCAGAGAGAGTGGCAACTGTAGAATGGCATGCCAGAAAAAGTATGGATACTTCAACCCAGGTGCATCTAAAAATATCCTGGCTAATTTAGGCGAAGATCTGGTTAGCGCTGTCCTGGCTGACCTTTTAAATCTGAGTCCCAGATAGCAGTTTTCAATCAGTTTAGGGACATGGTCTTTGGCCAGAGATATGAATCCAACCTCCTGAAGCCAAATTTATAAATATTAATGTGAAATCTAATCAGAAGATAGTCTTCTAATGATGATAGTAATGCTAACAATATTTAAATATTACTATGTGAAAGACAATTTCAAATATGTTACATGTCTTATATCTTGCTATTTCAATAATTAATATTTGTACTTAATTATGTGAACTATTCTAATCCTGGCATGACGTGGACCTTTTATTTTAGATCCTCCCAGGAGTGAATGCATGATGAAGAACACCCAACCCATCGAATTTGGCTTGTCCTTCCATGCTGAGCTCAAATTGCTCTGCGAGTGCAGTCGGACTTTCTCTAGCCGTTTCTTTTTCTCAGTGCGCAGCATTTTTCCTCAATATCATTCCTAGCTGTAATTAGATCATTACATTGATGTATTTATGGTGTCATGTTGTTTGGCTATCCAAATTTTATCCCTTTGTTTACCTCTTCAAAGTTGTATATCGTATTTTCCAACCTTGTATGTAAAATCTTCAGGGAACTAAGTATGGTAGTCATAAAATTGGTTTCATAGGCTGGTCATTACCCATTTCCTATATTGGTAACAGCAATCATTTTTACTTTGGGGAAATAATTTTTCTTCCATTTTATGCAGTCTTGATGGGACAGTCAGTTGTGGTTCTCTGGCCTCCTTTTCCTAAGGATGAGTATGTGACTAACTTAAGCTAGGCAAGTTGGAAATTCTCCTCAGGGCTCTGAAAACAAAGTATCACAAATATAGTAATAACAGTTGATTTATTCTGGTGGCAGTAACCAGAATTTATCTATCATCTGTTTACCAGATCCTGCTCTGGAAGCTTGCTCTTCTGGTCTGTTCTCTGAAGTACCCAATAGCCTTGCGATAAATTAGCCACACCTGTTGCTGGCAGCCGACGCATGCAAACTATCACAGGGGCAAATCTACTTTGTACGGCTCACTGCCCAAAGCACAGTACTAGGCACAAAGTCAGTGTTCATGTGTGATAGTCAAGAATTGAAACAGAAAATTGATTACTGACAGAAATACAATTTATGAAAGCATTTTATAAACAGAAGGGAGGTATAAGAATTCTAACAGAATCCCAGGAATTTTCTATCAGTGATAAAATGATGAGTGACTTTACATAATACTACTGACCACCCTACACACCTTTACTTTGCTTGTTAAGACATTTGAGAGGGGCAACCATACTGAAAAATCCCACTAAAACGCCCCAAACAAGTCATTTGTGCATTCTTACTTCCAGAACTCCCTGTACTTCCCAGCCCAGAAGGCCTCCTTTAGGGAAAGTTAAACCAATTGATCCAAGTCAGGACGAATGATACTCACTGGATCATACCAGGAAGGCAGTCCTATTTTTATATTTTCAAATAGATTTAGCACAGTCATGCAAATGTGTACTATCCAAGGCTGGAGAGAAATGAGGACAGAACACAGAGAAGTCAGGCAGGGGTCAGCCATGAGACCAAAATAGAAAGCAATATCCATAGCAGTTCCATTGCTACACACATCAGGTACAGGGTTGGACCAAACGACCTCTACAGCCTTCTCCAGTTCTGGCATTCTTTGCTTCTTTTTCTTTCTGATGTTCATCGTTATAACTCTGAAATCAGCCCCGCTAAGAGGCACTGGTAAGTGCAGAAAGGGTTCTGAAAATGATGTTTCAACAGTTTACTTTAAAAAGAACTCCATTTGTCTACAAATACAATTTTTCATCCAGTAAATATTTACTAATGGCCTTCTATTCTAGGTGGTGGGAAAAGGTGGCACAGATATGCAAATAGTTATAGCTGCTGCTTACAAGTAGCATATAATTTCCTACAAAATATGTTTGAACACTTTGTGCTTTTTTTTTTAAACCAAGAAAACTCTTAGTAAACAGCAGCAATTCCTGAATTAGTCAGTGACAAACTCTTTTTATCTTCAGGGAGCTTTCAGTCCTTCTTCACTCATTAATTAATTCAAGTTTTCACAACTAAGTTCCATGTATCTATCGGTCTCTGTGCTGAGTGCAGGAGACAACACCATGACCATGATTAATAAGATCTCTGCCTTCTAGGAGCTCAAAGGGAAGCTGAGAGTGACCTAAACCACATAGTTTTACTATGTCAGTTCTTAATCTTCTTCAAGACTAATATTGCTGTAGTCACACTACCATTCTGAAAAATCAAATTTAATTAGGTCACACATACCCATCCCCATCTCCATTCACACCCCCCACCCCCACTGATTCTTCTTGGTGTTTAATTCAAATTTGAAGAGTCTCTAAATGGCATTATGGCAACCTCTCATGATCAAATGCAGTCTAGACAGATGGCACTGATAAGCAGGCTGAAGTATTACCACCAATTTTATGACAAACTGCCCATAAGTATTTAGACATTGCCTCTTCTCACCAAATGACCAAAGGGGGGCTGGGGGTGGAGTTGATGTTCTGAACATCTAGAACGGGGGCCCCACGGAGTGGTGGATCAAAGGCAATGCCAAATCTAGGCCAAATTATTTACATGCTATTGCTTCAAGGTAGGCTCTCCAGCCTCAGTGAAGTAGATGTACAGACGGGTGAAGACAAGAAATGAGAAAACATGATAACTTGCAAAGATAATAATAGCATTAAAGATAATAATTGCATTGCTAGACGTGTGAAGCACTTTCTGGACAGTTATGCAAGATGTTCTTAGATCCAGGCAGGCTGCCATTGCATACTGTCAGCCCAACATAACACTTCACCCTAAAGGTATTCTAAATACAAAACATATTTCAAAGAGTCTGTTATTTATGACAACATCCACACTATATTCCGCAAATTCCCTACGGTATTTATAATTCAATAAAGGTCAGATGTGGCGGTCCCTACCTGTAACGCAGCACTCTGGGAGGCTTAGACAGAGAACCACAAGTTCGAGCCTAGCCTGAGCAATTCAGCCACGTAGTGAGACTGAGACCCTGTCTCAAAACAAAAAATAAATGGCTGTATCTATGTAGATATAGCACAGTGCACAGGCACTGGCTTCAATCTCCAATACTGATAAATCAGCTAATTAATTATAAAAATAAATCCACAATAAACAAATCAATCCTATGGGCATAAAACCAATGTCGAATTCTAGTTCTTCATTAATGAAAAAGGCAAATCAAATTCCCAGGTTACTATTTGAGGCAACTGGTTGCAGAAATGCTAGCCTACTTAATAATGGAAAACTCTGTCTACTTATCAGTTTCCTTAGCTCTAATTGGAAATATAAGTACCTATTTCACAAGATCATTTTAATGAATAAACAAAATAATATATAAAAAGCACAGTGCTCAAAACTTGGTGGGCACCTAAACTGTTGCTCTTGGTGTTGTTATTTCTCTGACTCTCTCACAGAGTTAGTGCCCATGAATCTTAATTTTCTTCATAGGGTTCTCCCATGTTCCATTGGTATATTCCTCTTGTTGCATATAATGAACATTATTCCAGCCTCTCAGAGTCTATTTAAAAATGTAGACATGAAAGCCAGAAATTGTCTTAGGGAAATTCCTGATTTTAAGGATGAATATGCTATCCGGGCATGATGGCACACATGTGTAACCCCAGCACTCAGGAGACTGAGGCAGGAGGATTGCCAAGAGTTTGAGGCCAGCCTGGGCTACATAGTGAGTTCAAGGCCAGCCTGAACTAGACAGCAAGATCCTGTCTCGAAAAACAAACGAACATAAAAGGATGAATATGCTAAAAACCAAAGACTTATCCAAGATCTCAGAGGCAAAACTAGATTTGACTCAAGTTTCCTATTCCTGATCCAATGACTTGTCAGCTGCATTATTATCACCCCAAGTTGTGAGTAGCACCCCAAATCAGTATAATAACAAATATTTATTTGTGCACTACCTAAATGTACCTAGAACTGTGCTAACTTTGGAAGATATAAAGGAACTGTGAGACTCTTTATAATTGAATAATTAAAATTTATAATAGGAATAAATAAAATTGCTCCACTCATTGGAGACTTTTTTCTTCATTGATTTGATGCTAATTCTGTTCCTTTTTAATATTTCTGTCTTCAGCTATGAGAATAAGTGAATCCAACTGTTCACATGAATTCTTGCTGAGCAGTTTATGACTGCTTATTACTATGTGGTGCACTCCACAATTAGGGTCAGGTACACATTCATTCACTTTACACACATAGTCCAGTTAGACTTCCCAAGAATCCTATTTCACAGATGAAATGAAAAAAGCATGGGGACATGAAGTTGTTTACCTGAGTCTTTCTCAGATACCAAAGCCTGTGTTCCTACCACACAGGTTCATTTGAACTTCTTAATTTCAGTATTAGTCCCTTAAAGCAAAATTTTTAAAAATGCACAAGTAGGATGCATATAAATTGCTTAATTAGTAGTAATTCATTCCACACATTTGTTAGGTGTCAAATTATTTACCAGATTTACCAGGCTATACTGTGAAAGAGTCAAACTTCTGTCCCACCAACTGCCATGAACGCCTTTTTTTTT